>VMDR010011068.1:0-29325 GCA_007922815.1 Macrotus californicus | reverse complement strand
TGGCTTACTCTCTGTGAGTCCTAGTTTCCTCATGTATAAAATGGGCATAATAAATTGGATAAGAAAAGGTTTTTGGACAACTGTATTTGAACAACAATAAAATAATTTTTTTAAAAAAGAAAAGATTTTTGAACCCCAAGCAGCTATACAGAAGGAAGTTACTGTTGGACCTTCTGATTATATATTGCCCTATCCATCTTCTCAATGAGAAAAAAAGAAAAGAAAAAAGAAACTTTACGGAAAGATTGATTGCAAGTGGCCATTCCTGGCAAGCAATGAACATTGTAATAAGAACCAAAAAAAGTACAAGATTTAGGCTTCTTGAGGTTTTTGGCTCAGCCCCCGGCAGTCATGATTCCAAATGCTGGCCAGCAAAACAACACAATCACATTTAGGCTCTTTTGCAATGTTATGGACCATGCATTGGAAAGAGCAAGCTGGGGGTGTGATGCACCTGGGACTCCCAAGAATGCTGCCGAAACTCAGCCAGGGCAGGCTGCTGAGGCGTTCCAATCATGTAAACTGAGTGATTATGTGAACCAAGTGTTTCTACTTGACTGGACATCAGAAAAATGGCCTGGCTAGTATGGAGGTGAAGGTAGAGTGTTTGCAGAGTTAGACTTATCCTGAGTGACTTCTCCTCAGAAGCACTGCCAGGCTCTTGGTAAATTATACAGCCTAACACAGAGATTGGCTATGTTCACAGTTTTTGTCCTCTTGACTACATCTTTCCAAAATAAAGCCTTCAGTATAACTACTTTAATGAATGAATCTGTTACTACATATTAATGGATGACTCCTACTTAGAGTCAGCACCCCTTTTCCCAATACACCAGTGGTTTGCAGAGTGTGGCACCCAAATCAGCAGCATCAGCATTATCTGGGAACTCAGAAATGCAAATTCTTAGATTCCATCCCAGACCCACTGAAACAGAAGCTCTGGTAGTGGGACTCAGCATCTGTGTGTTGACAGGCCGTCTAGGGGATTCTGACTCACACTAAAGCTTCCATATTCCATCTTTTCTTTTGCCCCTTCAAGATCAGAGCTCCAACAATTCTTTCCTCTGCTCCGACTTTATCAATTTCTCCCTCCCTGTTGAGTCATTTCCGTCAGCACACTTTTTCATGTTGTAACTTTTCCCACTGTAAAGCAGACATTCCCTTGCCCTCATTTCTCTTGCTTTGTTATTTGCTTCACTTACATTTTGATAAATAAAACTCTTCAAAAAAGCTGTCTGCATTTTCTTCCCAGTCTCCTTTAAACTTACTCAGAGTAGGATTTGCCATTAGCACTCCAAGACACTGCTCCAATCAAAGTCAACCAATGACCTTCAGGCTGCTAAATCTAATGAATAACTCCCAATTTGTATCTTACTTGATCACTCCCTCTTTCTGGGAACACTTCCTTGCTTGGCTTTCAGGTCTCACACTCTACTGATTTTCCTCTTACCCCACCAACTTCTCCTCAGCCTTCTTTGTGGGTTCTTCCTCATGTCCCTGGCCATTTAATGTTGAATGCTGTAGAACTCAATTCTTGACCATGTCTCTTGTTTACCTACACCTACTCCTTTAGGTGATCTCATTTTTATTCTTATGACTTTAAATATGAACTATATGTTTATGACTCTCAAATATATATTTCCAACTCAATAATGTCTCCTAAACTCTAAAATCATATATCGAACTGCCAAGCTGATAGATCCACCTAGATGTTTATCAGATATATCAAAGTTAATGTATCCCAACCTGACTTTCTGATTTTCCCTTACCCACAAAGAATCTTCCATCCATATTCTTCCACATTTCAATGATTGAAACTGCCATCTTTCTTCCAGTTGCTAAGACCAAGAAGCTTGGAGTCATCTTTTATCCTTCTCTTTCTCATGTAATACACATGCAGTCTAACACAAAATCACGTTTGGTCTACCTTCAAAATACAATCAGAATCTGACCACTTCTTACCACATCCAGTGCCAGCACCCTAGCCTGTCACCATCATCCTTCACCTAGATTACCAAAAATGCCTCTTCTACAGTCAATTTTCAGCAAGTAGAAAAAAATCTCTCTAAAATGTAATAAGATCACATTGCTCTTGGTCTTAAAGCCAAGTAATTGTGATTTCTAATGAGAAATATATGTTTGGTCTTTATCTGTTCCTGGCACAGAGCTCCTAAAACTCTTGAAGTTAACTAAATGATGAGTGGGGTAAAGGTGTCTTTTGTGTAAACCAGGTAACTTTTGGAAAGCACCTAAGGACGGGGGCTGATTGCCAGGGGAACAAACCATGTCATTAGAGGGCTAAAGTTTCAGTCCCACTCTCTGACCTCCAGGGATTAGGTTCGATTGTCAATGGGCAATGAGTTAATCAATTATGCCTATGTAATGAAGCCTCCATAAAAACCCAAAAGGACAGGGTTCAGAGAGCTTCCAGGTTGGTGAACATGTGGAGATTTGGAAAGAGCGACCCATTCAGAGAGGGCATGAAAGCTCCGTACCCATTCTTCATACTTTGTACATCCCTTACATCTGGCTGTTCCTGAGTTATATCCTTTTATAATAAACCAGTAATCTAGTAAATAAAATGTTTGTGAGCCATTGCAGCAAATTAATCAAGCCCAAGGAGGAGGTAGATGTTGGAACTTTCAATCTATAGACAGTGGATCAGAAGCACAGGTGACAGCCTGGACTTGTGATTGGCATCTGAAAGAGTGGGGGAATGGGCAGTCTTGTGGAACTGAGCCCTTAACCTATGGGATCTGACACTGACATCAGGTAGATAGTGTCAGAATTGAGTTGAATTGTAAGACACCAGGCTGGTGTTAAAGAACTGATTGGTGTGAGGAAAAATCCCACAGATTGTAATTGGGTGCAGAATTCTAGCTCCCTACTTTGATCAAAGTCAAAGTCCAAGTCCTTTCCCTCAATTGCCTCTCTGTCTCATCTGATTCTCTCTCCATTTGGTCCTACTCCAGCTACACTAGCCTTGTTGTTCCCTGAATGCTCAGGCTTGCTCTTGCCATAGCCATTGAACTGGTTGTTACCTTCATCTGAAGTGGCTAGATCCCTCAATTTCTTTGTCTTTTCAAAAAAGTGACTTTTTAAAGTGAAGCTTACCTTGTCCACCCAAATTAAATCACAGCCCCACTACTCCATTTAACATGTTCTTTTTTTTTCCTCATTGCACTTACCATCTTCAACATATTGTATTACTTACCTATCTAGTTTTGCCTGCTTCCCTGCACCAGAATATAAGTTTCACAAGGGCAGAGATCTCTGTCACAATGAATCCCCAGCCCCTAGTGCAGTTTCTGGCACATGGTCAGCACTCAATAAGTATTTGTTAATGTTCAATTGAATGAATACATGAATAAATTACTGTAAGAGTAAATGCATGTGGAGCTATTTGGGGCCTCACTGATACTGACGTCATCACTCTGTGTCTTTGATCTTAATGTATCTTGTCCAGAGGAGCTGGAAGTTTTCTTCTAGTTGTCATAAACCCACATGGATTTCATTATTATTGCTATCATCACTGAACATCGTATCTTCAAAATCTCAAATTAAAAAGAATATAAAAGTGGAAGGGGAAACAGAAAAGGAAGCTGAACATCCCAAAATGAAAATTGCAAGGGGAACTAACACTTCTAAGCTTGAAAATATTCACTGTTGTTAGTGTTAGTTTTGTATGGAAGCCAGAAAAAACTGATGGGACTTGGAACATGACTGCAGTCAAGTTCAGTATATAGAGGAGTGGGAAAAATACAGAAGGCTCTGATGATAGCCAAAAAGAATGGCAAGACATTTTAAATACAGGTTATGGGAGACAAAACTGAGTGAATAACAAATGCATTATGGTTGTTAACACATGAAAAGGTCTTGCAGTTTCCTCAGAAGCAGCAATGGACCTAAAAGACAAATGGTATCAGTTCCCTACTGTTGCTGTAACAAATAACCACACACTTGCCTTTTTCAGGTTCTGGAGGCTGCTTTCATGCTTTGGCCCAGGGCCTCACTTCCATCTTCAAAGTCAGCAATGCTGATTCAAGTCTTTCTCACATAACATTACCTGCACCCTGAAGTTTCTTGTTCTGTCTTCCACATTTAATTACTCTGTGCCCATACGGGAAATCTAGGATAATCTATTTTAAAATCAGCCAATTGGCAACCTTAGCTCCATATGCAACTGTAATTCCCCTTTGTCTTGTACAATAACACAATCAAAGGTTTTAGAGATTAGTACATAACCATCTTCGTGGGGGGGTGGGGGGAGGTATTATTCTGCTTATCACAGATCTGAATCACAATAGTTTTTTTTTTTGTTTATTTGTTTAGAAATGGGTTTTAGAACAAAACAGGACCAGCCCAGACAGCCTCCCTTTATCCGTGTTTCTCACTGACAATTCAAAAGGTTGTGTATCCAGGATCTGTGCAAAAATGTAATATGACTGATGGAAAATTAGGAAGTACCCCTGGCCAACAGTCAGGAAATACTCATTGGCAGGAGAATTTAAAAGTAGAGTGGGATTAGAGGTGCCTTTTACTGGCAGCTTACCATAGGAATGTTTAGGATCTCTTGGGGCAAATAAGACTACAATTTCCTATTTGTCATTATGTTTTATATTTGCATACCTTAGAGATAAGAATAGAGACTAGAAGAAAATTATGCTAATAATCAAATAATAATGTTTCAGAGTTTCTCAGTGAATGCCATTGGACTTGGGTAAATTTACAGATATTTTTCTACTTGCCTGCTTTCCACTGGTGTAGATGATTTATGTAACTTTCCAATCCATCTTCATTGGGTTTCTTTCTTTCCCAGTTTCCATGAGTGTTGGTAAGTTAATAATGTATAAATAAACACTGCATGAATAATACACGAATTCATGCATCTGTCATCAGTAACACCCTCTCCTAGACTCTCAAACAGGGCCTGATGGAAGATAATGTGGGCCCTGGGTCAGAAGACTCTGTTTTCCACTTTCCTAGAGACCCACTTCTCCATGCCTAACTGTGCCCAGCACACAATTGGCCTCAATACTTATGGGTTGTCAGATTGGATTGTCTGTGAAATGAGTAGATTGGGGCAGATGAATTTCCTCTCAGGTCTTAGAGGGGGCTCTTCAGAACATGCCCTGAGACGAGGATTTGTGTGCATGTAAGGAAGGACTTCTGAGGAGACGGGTACAGGAGTAGGGGAGACAGGATGTTAGGGAAGAGGAGAAAGCCAGGCAAAGGAATGATTTAGGACAGAGCACCAGCCTGCACTTGGTCCCATGGGGAGGTTCTAGGGTCTAAATTATACGTCAGAATTTGTACTATTTCAAGGAAAGGGAGTGGGGCTTTTATATTCCAGTACAAGTCACTTGTTGGCCAAAGGCCACCCCAGGGGGATGTAAACTCCCAGGTACTTTCAGCTCTCAGCCAAAGGGACAAAGTGGCTCCAGCAGCCCAAAGGGTAGCCTCCAAAGAGAGCCACAGTGCTGGCTGTTATAAGCAAAAACACAGAAGCCAAGGGAGGGGCACAGAAATGGGCAAAGAAATCTTTGGGGAACTAGGTGGAGCCCCAACAATGATTACCACAGCGTCTTCCAGTTCTACAACTGCAGAAATAGGCTGTAAGGTGACTGTGTCCATTTTGGTATGTGCAAAAATTCACATTTTGAGAATTCGGAGATATCTCTTTATTTGAGATTCATTTGTCTTTAATAAATATGGCTTTGCTCTAGGAAATAGCATTTTCCAGTGGTAAATATGGCTTTAAAAGATCATGGTCTCTGTAATTTCTGTATTTAAAAAATTCCATTTGGTTGTTTCTAAGGGTATTTTGGACATTTCCAGTCCAATTCTACTATACTAGAAAAATGCAGCTGACCACATGCTAGATTCAAATGTCCTCCTTATTAGTTATGGTATTAATTTGGTTTAATATTAATGTTTTGGATATTATTCATGGTGTGGTTAGAAAATCATAAAAGTAAAACTTGAAGCATATGTTCTCTGGCTCATTTCTGAACAAATATCTCAACAATTAAAGGAGAAAATAACTGAAAATAAAACAAACTGAAGAGGCCTATCTCCTCATGATCCTGGAACCACGGAGGGCAGAACAGTCCCTTGGAAGATTAAGACATTTCACTTATAAAGTTTTAAATTAATCTGGTTTCCACTGAGGGCAGGTCAAAAAGGCACTTGAAAGCAATGCAAAGTGTTGGTTTTGGATCATTTTAATGTTAAAACACATATTTAAGCCATTTACACAAGATAAACTAACAATTTTTTTGGCTAAGGTCCTGCCAATTACAATGTTGAAAGAGCAGCATAAGAAACCATGAGTTATTTGGGATGTAATTTGAGCCTGTTCTTTGGGCCAGCAAAATTGTAAAAGACCAACATGTTCCTGTTTAGACCAGCTTGTTTCTGTAGGCTTATGGGCTTCTGTGTGTCAAAATACTCTTGGAGCTGTTTATCTTTGTCTAAAAAGTGTCTGGCAGAGTTACTGAGATACCATTTGGCCAACAGAGTTACAAATAAGATGTAATAATTCAAGTCACTTAGAAGCTGCAGTAACTGATTATTAAATATACCACATGTATTTCCTATCATGATGAGTACGTTGATGATGGTGAGGAGGAGATGGAGGATACTTTGCCAAGCTTCTTTTTGCTGCTAGAGCACCCTGGGGTTTTTGTACTGGTCTTTCCTTCTTCACAAATCTTGTTCCTCCAGATCATGGTTCCTTTCTTTATTGAGGTATAATCCAAGTCACCTCTTCTATGAGGTTTTCCTAGGGCTAATCTAATAATTGTTTTCCCTGACACACAGAAATGCACTATAACATTACTCTGCTTTTCTTTCTTTATAACATTCAAAACTAACAAAAGTTAATTTGTTCACTTATGTTTTTACTTATTTATTATGGGTCTCTTCTAGGTTCACCACTCATTTATTGAGGCTCCTGACCCATAGCCCAACTACTTTCCTTTCCCTTCCCTGGCTCTATCCTGTATTGTGAGGGGCCCTCATACATGCATGTCCATCCAGGGCCCATCCAACACAATACCATGTCTATAAAGAGTGAAGTATGGCAGAACAAAAAGAGAACTGGTTGCAATTTACCCTGAAATTCATTTGAAAAAATTAGATAAGTTTATGCCTGGAGAAGAAAAAGGCTAGATATGTAAAAAAACAAGTAGAGTTAAACGTAAAAGGTAGAATCTAAGTGGTACATAAACAGGTACTTGCTGTTTAATTTTTCAAGTTTTCTGTATGTTTGAGAATTTTTATCACAAAGATTGAAAGCAAAAAATAAAAGAATTGGTTTGGAAATCAGGAGATCTATAATTGGGTCACAGCTTTGCTACTCCCTAGCCATGTAACCTTGGTCAAATCCCAAATACTGTGGGAATTATATTTAAAAAATAGTTTGACTATGTATTAGTCAGTCAGGATTCTCTTGGTTGAAAGTGACAGAAAGCCATCTCAAACTAGGAGGGAGGGAGGGAGAGAGAAGGAGGGAGAGAGACAAAGGTACATGTAACTGGGAGGGAGGGGCCTTCAAACCAGACCATTTGAAATTTCTCCCCATTTCTTGACTCTGCTTCTCTTCATGTGTTAGCCTTAGTTTTTCCAACTTCAAATGGACTTTCTCCATGTACAGGGATGGCCACAGAGTATACCTCTTTCCAATGTAGTAACCCCACATGTAAAAGAGGATCCTCTCTCCAAAAATTCCTGTTTCCAGGGAAGAATTTGGATTGGCCTGGAATGAGTCATGAGCTTAGGCTTAGCCCCAGGGATGGTAGTAATTAGCTAGGCCTGGATCACATGCTCATACCTAGGCCAGGGTGCCAGGGCACTTAGACTGAAAGAACCAGCAAAGCCACATAAAATGGATGTGGGGATCAGTCTCCATAGTCCAAGGGACATTATTACCAGGAGAAAAAGAAAAAAAGGGATGCTGTAGAGAGGAAAGAAAACAGATGCCTACCACAGCCTGGGCTCTCTAAGGAATCTCCTAGTCCTAATATTTTATAAGTGCCAATGAGACTGCTGTGCACCTAACAGATGCTCAGAAAATGTTTTTCAAGTGAAAGAATATAGTAAAAAGCCATGAAAATAACAAATTACTTAAAATGTTAGTAGTGGGAAAGTTCTTTAGAGATCAACTAGTCTAACTCTTTCATTTCACAGATAAAGGAAAAAGAGGTCCCAAAAGGTTAAGTAATGTTCTCAAGGACATGTGATTCCATCCACTCAAACACTCAGATCTGCCTCTTCATCTCTCTTTAAAGCCTTCTTATTTCAAAGATTTCCTTTGCCCTCAACTCTCAATAGATTAACCATCAGCTAATACCACCCAGGCATCTTGATAGCAAAGAAAATAGAGGCTAAAAATTACAAAGAAAGGAAAAGAAAAAATCTACCTTTTCTTAATTGTTATTCTAATGAGTTAAGCCTTGGAGTCAACATAGGCAGGCTCTTCTGACAGAAAAGAGGACAGTTCTGTTGGCTGTCCCCAGGTCAGCCTGTGGATAAAAGTGTGTTTACACAGCTGGATTGGTCCAGAAGGAGCCAGGGCTGAAAACAGTTGGTGAGCAGGCTGATGGCAGATGACAGCTGGGAGCATCTGTTTCCCATTAGAGATACTAGTGCTGTCCTCTGACCCTTGGGCCCAGCTTTCCTGGGGGCCTGGGTGTGCTCCTAGGTCTCAAGGTGCTGACAGTCAACTCACTTGCTAACATATCCTAAGGGTACTCATGGGTTAGAAAATCCTAGTCCGGGATTTGAGAGTAAAGCTCTGAATTCAGATAGGATGGGTGAAGTTATTTATGTTCGACGCCTAAAGCACACTTTAATTCTGTAGTAAAAATTGTGAGAAAGAATAGGTCATCCACTTCCCCTCTTCTGCCCTGCCCTGCCCTCCACTGCCCTGCCCTCCCCTCTCCTCTTTCCTTCCTTCCTTCCTTCCTTCCTTCCTTCCTTCCTTCCTTCCTTCCTTCCTTCCTTCCTTCCTTCCTTCCTTTTTTCCTTCCTTCCTCCTTTTTAGCTGAACAAGAATATTGGAAGAGAATACTACTTTTAATTTTTATAGAGAAACAAAATTATGCTGCTCCTAATTTCTTTACAGCTGTTAGCCACATTGGGGAGCATCTTGAAAAACATTTTGAGTCCTGCTTGCAAAATGAGCCTCTTGCAAATTAATATTAAACTTTGATGTCAATCAAAAGATGTAACAGGATAAAGGATGCCAGTCTTAGTTTGGACTCCCCTGAATACGGACACTGAGTCAGAAGCTTAGGTGCAGGAAGCTTTCTGAAAGGTGGTTGTAGGCAACAGAAGTGAGGGACTATGAAGAATAAAGCAGGGAGAAGGAACAACCACTGTGAAGTAACTTCATCAATTGCTGCTGTAGGCAATTCAGGACTCAATACCCCAGAGGATACTAAGAAGTTTAAAAGATACCTTTCACAAAGGGTCCAAAGGACAGAAGGCTGGAGCATTGCGGATTGCTCCTGGGGTGTGTATTAACTTCCAGGCTGTACTTCTGGGGCATTAAGGCTAAGCAGAACACAGGGAAGGTCCCTGCCAGTGATGAAATCAGAGGCGGCCTAGAAGATGCAGTAGGGATACCAGAGGCATCTGCTAGCAAAGTATGAGTAGCCAGAATAAACCCAGATAAAGTAGATTAATTGGTGATTAGAATAGGAATTTCATTATACTATCCTCTCTACTTTTGCATATTTTTGAAAACTTCCATAATAAGAAGTAAAAAAAAAAAGGGAGCTTAATACAGAAATTTCTTTCCTTCAATGTCATCTTTACATTTAAGAGAAACATTGGAAGAGATGCTCAATAACCTCATTGTTCTTCCAAATACTATCAGGTGCACTCTTCTTTGTAAAGATTATAAAGGATAGAGAGATGTTATTAGTTCTAAACTATATAAAATCATAAGGGTTAATAATTCCAAACAGAAGATATGTTTTAAGTTTGCTAAGACTGCATTGAATTCACAGAAATAGAAGGTATAACACAGGCAGATATTAAGAAAAGTATAGAAAGGGGGGAAGGTCCTCTTATTTTAGGCAAAGTTATACCCAAAGTACCCTGGACAATGGGTATCTGTTGTGTGTGCAACCTAGCTTTCATGTCCCTTACTCTTAGAAGAGTGTCTCTATTTCCTTCTTCCATTTTATGCAGTTTTAGTGGGATTATAAATTTAAGGATCTTGCCTTGTCTCAGACAGGGTGTGAACACATGATCCAATTGAAGTCATATATACAATTTTTTTTCACTCTGGAATTTGAACCTTGAACAGAAAGACATAAGCACCAGAGATAGAGGAAGTTGATTCATCCTGTGGTTGTACCTAGGAAAGTTTGTCCATTAGTACTTCCTAGGAAACTAGAATTTCTCTGGTTCTTATCTTTTCTGGAAATTTTCCCATTGCCTCTGTGAGCTATCCCATCCTTTGAACAAATTCTTCTTTCAAGTTTTATTTTTTTATTTAACCAAAGGAAGTCTTGGTCACATGCAGCCATTGAATCCTTATTGAATGTGGCAGTTTGTCCCTAGGAATGCTACTACCAATTCTTCCCCTCAGATGTGTGTCATTGTAGCCCAAAAGAGGTGGAGAGAGTAGACACCCTTTTAAATCTTATCTGGCCTTTGATTGGCTTTTCTATGTTTTAAGTGGCACTCTGCTAGTTGTGGGCCTAATTTAAGAGAACTGGCAGTATCCACTTTCTTTTTCTTAGAATGCTCATCCTGGGGAAAGTCAGCTGCTACGTAACAAGTCCAACTACACTGTGATCTCCATGCTATGAGGGAGTCTAAGTCACATGGAGAGGCTGCACGGAGAGAGGGAAAGATGCCCAACTATTCCCAGTTATTCCAGCTATAGGAGCCCAGGAATATTATACATGTGAATGAACAAGGCTTCTGTTGACTCTAGCTCCATCTGCTGTATAACTACAACTGACCCCAAACGAAATGAGAGACCCCAAACGAAAACTGCTCAACTGAGCCCAGTTAGTGTTAGAACTATGAGCGGAAAAAAATATGTGCATGGGTATAACAAAAGACATATACTAAAATTGTCATAGAAATACTATTTGTAATAGCCCTATATTAGTTTCTTAGGACTGCTATAATAAAGTACCACAAACTGGGTGGTTGGAAACAAGAGAAATCTATTCTCTCTCAGTTCTGGAGGCTAGAAGTTCACAATCAAGGTGACAGCAGGGCCATGCTCACTCTCAGACTTCAGGCAGAAACCTTCCTTGCTTCTTCCTAGCCTCTGGTGGTGCCCTTCAATTCTTGGAATTCCTTGGCTTGGAGCTACATCACTCCAATCTTTGCCTTTGTTGTCACATGGCGTTCTCTCTTTGTGTGTCTGTCTGTATCTGTGTCCAAATTTTCTTATTTTTTTAAAAAAAGATTTTATTCATTTATTTTTAGAGAGGGGAAGGGAGGGAGAAAGAGGAGAGAAACTTTAATATGCAGTTGCCTCTCCTGCACCTTCTACTGGGGATCTGGCCTGCAACCCAGGCATGTGCCCTAGATTGGGAATCGAACTCACGACCCTTTGATTAGCAGGCTGGCACTCAATCCACCGAGCCAGACCAGTCAGGGTCTAATTTTCTTCTTTTAAGTACACTAGTCATATTGAATTAAGGGCTCACCCTAATGACCTCATCTTAACTTGATTACATTGCAAAAACCCAATTTCTAAATAAGATTACATTCATAAATACCAGTGGTTAGTATTTCAGCATACCATTTTTGGGGGACACAATTCAATCCCTAACAAGCCCAACTGAAAAGCACCCCAATTGCCATCAACAGTGGAATGGAATATTTTACATGATGAAATACCACAGATTAATTAGAAAAAACATACAATATGGACTAATCTCAAAGCGTGATATTGATGGACATAATAGAGTTCGTAGTATAAAATTCCCTTTACATAAAGTTCAAAAACCTGGGGAAAGTTCATGATTTCTTTCACTTGGTCCGAGTGATCCTGCAGCATGTTCACTTTGTAGAGCCATCAATCTGTAGTCTATGTTAAATATCAGTAAAATTTTTCTTCTTTTGCAGTCTCTGTACTTGTGGAATTGACCCTGCAGGATAGATGGTCAATAGTCAAAATAAATAGAAATAAATTATAGAGAATTAGCAGGAGCTATGTGCTGCTGACAGAGATAAAGCAGGGAATGAATCAGTGGTGACTAGCAGGGGGATGTGATGATCCAGCAATCTCATTCCTGAATATTTATCTGAAAGTATTAAAATCTCGATCTGGAAGAAATAGCTTCATTCCCATGTTCATTGTAGCATTATTCACAATAGCCAAGATATGGAAACAATGCAATTATTCACTGGATGAAGAAAATGTAGTATATACATACAGGAGAATATTTTTCAGACTTAAAAAAAGGAAATCCTGCCCTATGTGACATAGAGGACATTACCCTAAGTGAAATAAGCCAGTAATAGAAGGACAAATACAGAATAATTCCAGTTATATAAGGTATTAAAATAGTTAAACTAACAGAATCAGAGAATAGAATGGTGGTTTCCAGGGGTTGGGTGAAGGGGAAATGGGGAAGTGTTATTCAATGGGTCTAAGTTATAGTTACACAAAATGAATAAATTCCAGAGATTTGCCATAGAACAAAGGGTCTATAGTTAACGACACGATGTTGTATACTTAAAAGCTTGTTGAAAGGGTGGGTAGAGCTTGTGAAGGTAGATCTCTTGTTAAGTTTTCTTACCCATTTCCACCCGCCCCAAAGAAAACAACAAAGGGACACAAGGAATCTTTTGGAGGTGATGGATATTTTTATTGCTTTGATTGTGAAGACAGTATCAAAGGTGCATGCATATGTCCAAACTCAGGAAAGGATATATATTAAATATGTGTTTTTAAAAATATATTAAGTATTCCTCAATAAAGCTGCTAAAAAACAATACAACAAAGTGGTCAGAGGAAGGCAGTTGAGTAGTTGACAGTGGTTTAATTCAGTGAGTTTCATTTAATTTTCACAAGTTTTTGAGGGAGTGAGGGGTTGTTACATATTAAAATAAGGTAGGCAAATGTGGACAAAGATGCTAAATTAAACAACCACAAATGGCTAGGACAGTTTGCTGCTCAAGAAACACATTTATATTGCCCTATGAATCAAGATTAATGACAGAGCTGGCCAGATACTGGCAGACAGACAGACGACAAAAATAAAAAACAGAGATGGTGACTGGGCTTCCTATAATCTTGCTAGTCTTTGTCAGGGCTCAAAAGACAATGTGTTTGTTGTCATCAGAGCTTGAAAGGAGAGTCAAGTAATCTCTGGTTTGTTTCTGTTGCTCAAGGTTTTAAAAATTGCAGAAGAAAAAAAAGTAATTTTTGGGAAAGGTAGGGAGTATCTTATCTAATTGAGAGAATGTGATATTTATTCTATTTCATAATTATAGTGTAATATTATTGTCTATCTTTATTATACTGTGCATTAGCTCTCCATGGTTTATTTACTACTTGTTACAAATTTGTACCCTTGAACATCATCACTTTTATTAATATTTCCCTTACCCCCTGGTTACCGCTATTTCACTCTGTTTTTTTATAGATCTAATTTTTTTAGATTCTACATATAAGTGATATCATACAGTTCTGTCTTTCCCTGTCTGATTTACCTCAGTATAATGTGTTGAAGGTCCATCCATGTTGTCGCAAATGGAAGGAAATTCCACTTTCTCAAGGCTGAATAATATCCCATTGTCTGTATACCACATTAAAAAAAATCTCCTCATCCATTGATAGACATTTGGTAGATTCTATATATTGGCTATTGTGAATAATGCTGTGATAAACATAGAAATGCATATATTTTATTGAAATCCTGTTTTCATTTCCTTTAAGTATATACCCAGAATTGGAATTGCTGGATTATATGGTAGAATTATTTTTAAGGTTTGAAACTTCGTATTGTTTTCTACCATTTTACTTCTGTCCATAGAGAGTATTTATACAAAAATACATTGAAGAATATAAACAGAAAAATACATTGCATAATACAAAAGTTATTAAAATGAATTTGAGATTAGTAGCAGTTGAGAAATCTTTCCCATACCATTTACATATATTTTTATCTAGGAATACCAGAATGGGAGTAAGTTCCAGGGTCTCATTTCCATACTGACCCCTAACTGTCTTTCTTTTTTCCTTGATAGCTGGAGGCAAATTCTTTATTGCTCCCTCACTTCTGAGGAGGTTCTTACATCACCCTTCTCATCCCAACTCTATAAGTAGGCCAAAGAGAAAGTCCCTCTAGTTCTGTGGTTCTCAAAATTTAGGCACATGATAATCACTTGAAGGGCTTGTTAACATATGTTGTTGAGTACCAAACCCAAAGTTTCTGATTTAGTAAGTCTGAAGTGAGGCCTAATAATTTAAATTTCTAGTAGGAGCCCAAGTGATACTAAGCTACTGTTCTGGGGACAATACTTGGAGAACTACTGTTTTATTCCTTTAAATCTGCTTCCCAAGGCAGATTTAAAGGTGGTTATACGGTAAAGGATTCTTGTTAATAGTTACAAGGAAACAATAAAGGGATTACACTATTACTGGGTCTTGGTTTTAGGTGACAGATGATAAAAGGCCACCCACACTTTCATTCTCCCTAGGGCAAGGCTGGCCCCCATGCAATCCACGAGGCTACACCCAATCCAGGAAGAACCTATTTCCCTTATTGTATAAGGGGCCTGCAAGGATTTAATGAAATTAAGTTTTTAGGTGACAGCTCAATAAATGGTGGGTACTTTAATCTCATTTCCTATCACTTCGCTAGTCCGCCAACCCCTGGGATCAGATGCTGTCATATCTTCCCGCTCACTAAGGAGAGGGGCGAGGAGATATAGACAATAGCGCCTGCGCAGTTCAGAACGAGGCTTGCAAGTACAGTCCCCTCGGCACCTCTGTGGCTAGGTGAAATGCTCTGGAGCAGAGGGCGGAGTCAGAACAGAGCGTGAACGTAGGCTTCCGGCCACGTGGTAACGCTCAATGCTAATGATAGGGCCGGACGTCACCCCGCTTCCTCACCCTGGCAACGGGCCGGTGACTACTTCCGGCGCTGTAAGGGCTCTGGGCTGACGCGGGTGAGTGTCCTTTTTTCTCACGCTGTCCGCGCCGCTGCCGCGTCGCTTCCTCCGTATGGGCCCCGTGCGCTCGTTGGGACCTCCTCACCGGGGCCGGGAGGGGGCGGTCCGCAGGATGCCCCTTTCCTAGGGCGGTGATGAAAGATCGGACCCAGGTCGTCCCTCGTTCCCTCCTCCGCGCGTGGGGCCCACCCCGGGCCCTTCCCAGTCTTGGCTCCAGCTTGGCGACCGCATTCCCTCTGCAGAGAAGGGACAGTTTGTGTGTGGGGGGACTTCTCGCTGTCCACCCGCTTTGCAGACTCCAGCTGCGGGTTTCTCCAAGTCTGAGGCTCGCAGAGACCGGAGGGTGCGCGCCCTAGTCCTGCGTGGCCGGTTGGGGCCAAAGAGCCCCGCGTGTAATAAAGGCCTGGTTAGAATTCCGCAGGACCTTAGCATTTACTCCCGACGCGGAGGAAGAGGTGGAGGAAAGGACCGAGAAGGAGCAGCAGTTGGCGAGGAGGGTGGAAAACTGGAGCCAGAGGTGCCCTGGAAATAGAGGGGCATCGTGTTTCCAGAAGGAGGGAATTCAACTTGACTGGCCTCTGTAGGGGAGGGGAATAAAAGGTATTTTCGGGACCATGTGACTGAAATCGTTGACTATTAAGATAAGGAGTATATACACTCAGTAGTTTAATACTTTTCAGTTTTTTTTTTTTTTAATCTTTTTTCCCCACTTCCAAGAAGCAGTGCATGCTTATTAAAGAGTATCTGGGAAATGAAGAAGCATTTTAAGTGATCAACTATAGTTCCATCAACCTGGCTTTTTGATTTTTTTAAAAATGATTTATTTATATACTTAGTTTTAGAGAGAGGGGAAAGGAGGGAGAAGGAGAGGGAGAGAAACATGAATGTGTGAGAGAAACATTGATTGGTTGCCTCTCCCAGGCTCCCAACTGGGACCTGTCATGCAAAGCAGTCATGTGCCCTGACTGGGAATCCAACCCACAACCTTTTGGTCTCTAGTCCAGCCTCACCAGCCACAGCTTTGATCTTTGTAATTTTTCACAGCCTATTCTTATTCTACTTATGGTCATAGTGTATGTGTATAAAATATAATTACAGTTGTTCATATGTATCCACGGATTCTGTATGCAGATTCAACAACCACAGTTTGAAAATGTTTGAAAAATATCTACATTGTAAGGGACTTGAGCATCCATGGATTTTGGTCTTTGAAGGGATTCTGGAATCAATCTCCTAGATCTAGAAGATTGATTCCTAGGAAGGACTGTTAACTAAAAAGCATACTTTTTGTGCATTTTACCCATTATGTGGCTAGGTCTTTTTTTTTCTTTCCTGAGATAGAATTCACATACCATAAAATCCATTCTTTTAAATTGTGAAATTGGTTTTTTTTTTAGTATATTCACAAAGTTCACACATCACTATTCCAGAACATTTTTATCACCTCCAAAAGAAACTTTGTATCCATTATAGTCATTCCCCATTAAACCCCCCTCTTGCTTCTTCAGTCCCTGGCAACCACTAATCTTTTTTGTGTGTGTCTATGGAACCACATAATATTTGCCCTTTTGTGTCTGGCTTCTTTCACTTAGCATAATGTTTTTAAGGTTAATCCACATTGTATTATGTAGTATCACTCCATTCCTTTTTATGGCTCAGTATTATCCCGTTATATGAATATGCTACATTTTATTAATAGACATCTGGATTGTTTCCACTTTTTGACTATTATTAATAATTTTGCTATAAACATCCATGTACAAGCTTTTGTGTGAACATATGTTTTCAGTTCCCTGGGATGTATACCTAGGAGTGCAATTTCTGAGTCATGTGATAACTAACTTTTTGAGGAACTGCCAAATGTTTTCAAAAGTGACCTGCACCAGCAGGCTATGAGGATTCAGGGTTCTCTATATTCTTGTTAATACTTATCTTTTTGATTATTGCTGTACTGTTGGTTGTGAAATGGTATGTCATTGTTTTTTTGATTTGCATTTTCCTGATGGCTGATAATTTTGAGCATCTTTCCTGTGCTTACTGGCCTCTTGCATCTTTGGAGAAATGTCAGTTTAATTCCTTTGCCCATTTTTAAATTGAATTTTTGAAATTTTATTTTAAAGTTGTGAGTTCTTTACATAGTCCAGATAAGTTTCTTATCAGATATATGATTTGCAATATTTTTTTCCATTTTCCCATTTTTGGGGAGTTTCTTTTCTCTTTCTTGAATGGTGTCCTTGAAGTGTTACCAGAGAAACCCTGGTTCTTCTCACCAACAGAGTAAAGAATTACACATCAGTGAGCTTTTTAGTGTGCACGCAAAGTTTATTAGTGCTAAATTCTAATGGGAGAGCAAAAGCAAGGGTAGCAAGAGCAGGGGTGGCAAAAACAGGGTGGTTAGAAGTCAGGTGGCCAGAGGCCCGCCCCTCGCCGGGCTTTGTAGGCAGAGAGCCACTAGTTGAGAGAAGAGAGCAAGATGGGGGTCAAGAAGTTACGTATTGATTGACAGGTAAGGGTAGTGCCTGCTTTCCCCCTGGGAGACATGACTACCAAAACATAGGTATGAGTGGGGGTTTGTTAGCCCCCTAATTCTTATCTCGATCCAGACTCTATTTGTTCATTCTGCATGTGTGACGGGGCAGGCAGTTAACCAAAGTTATTTCATGGGCTTTTTCTTTGAGTACTGTAGACCCCCTCCCCTTCCAGGCCTTGGAATGAACACACAGTCTCAAGGTTTTCCTTTTACCAGCTAGTGGAGATTATACACACAAACTTCTAAGGGCTTCCTCCTGTACCATCTTGTTGTTTGGAATGTCTGGCAGTCTTAATGAACCAGGCTCAGGACTACTGGGTCACAGGTGAGGTGCATCTTCCTTTGCTTTTAGCCTCCTGTATTAAGTTCTTTGTTAGGTTGCAATGGTGAGGGCCCTTCCTCTATTTCCTTTCTGGCTGCTCATTCCTCGTTGCTGCATAAGTGTTAAAAGGTGTTGCCTGGCAACCTGGACACCAGCATTGGCCAGCAACAGCAGCACAGTCTCAGAGTTCTTCCTGTGCTATCTCTGCCAACAGAATTATGGTCCAAGATGAAATAAGTATGAAATGGTATGTTTTGGCCTTCTCAGATGTGGCTCAGTTGGTTAGTGTGTGGTCCTGTAAGCCTAAAGGTCACAGGTTCGATTCTAGTCAGAGTTCATACTTAGGTTGTGGGTTTGGTCCTTGTTGGGATGCATTGAAGAGGCAACCAGTTGATGTTTCTCTCTTGCATATATATAGGTCTCTCTCCCCATCTCAGTTGCTCCCTTCCCCTCTCTCTAAATCAATAAGCATGTGTTCTGGTGAGGATTAAAAACACCCACAACTGCCTTGACTGGCATGCCTCAGTAGGTTGGGCGTTATCCCACAAAGTGAAAGGTTGCCGGATCAATTCCTGGTCAGGGCACATGCCTGGGTTCCCGGCATAGTCCCAGGTTGGGAGCATGTGAGAGGCAACCAATCCATGTTTCTCTTACTCTCTTTCCCCCTCCCCTTCCCTCTCTCTAAAAATAAGGCTTTTTTTTTTTTTTTTTTTTAAATAAAAGAAGTATGTTTTGGAGTTCATTTAACGGGGCATTGAACCTTCAGTGTCATGATGTTAAGAGCAACAAAACGTTTCCTGATTCAACAGTTGCTATAGCTTAACGGCTGGGTTTCTGTAAAAGCCTTTTTCTGTAAGAGGGACGGACTACACAGCTTCCTCCTTCAGTTGCTTCTAAAAGACCAAGTAAATCTTAGTCTTTCCACAGGAGGGCAAACAGGACATGTGGTAGTTTTCTAAATGGTTTAAAGGAAAAAAACTGTTGTCACATGCAATAGGAAAATAAAATGATTTTTGAGAGAAATGGGGTCAAAATTTAGACCTTAAATCAGTGCTGTGAAAGTCTGGAGCAAAAGCGATGTTTTATTCTGAGTTTCAAGTTAGTTACATTCATCGTGGTCTCAAAGATGGCTAATTTAAATATTCTTTTTGTAGTATAGTACCCAGTAAAAAAAAGTTCAGATACAAAAGGTTATTGGGAGAAAGTCAAGTTTCTCTGTTACCCTTTCCCCTCAGTCTCCTTAGAGGTATTGGTGATACTGTTACTTGTCTCTGTGTAGAATGGTTCATGCATAGGGTATCTCTGGAAAGATAATATATGCAAATGATACATTTTAAGGCTCTTGATACTAACAAATGTTTTTTAAAAATGGTTATATCAGTTTTTGGTGGCAGATACAGTGCTAGTTAGAATATTTTATTTTTGTTTGTATTTCTTTGAATATTCTTTCCTTAATATTGGAATCCATTTATATTTCCTCTTTTATTTATTGTCTCCTCATGTCTTTTGTCTTGCTGTTTTTACAGTGTTGGAGTTGTCCTTATGAGACTTACTTGCCAGGTTTTTGTGGATTGATGTTTTATGATAACCTGGACTTGAGGGAAAAATTTAAAATGCTTTTTGTAACCTTTATGCTAAGAGATATGTGAGCTGAATAAGGTCAAGGCAATAAGGAAAAGGAAGTTAAATGCTTGAGGGGGAAATCTGTAGGATTTGGAAACTGGGTGCATTTGAAGATGGCTTTAAGACGAGTTAGAAAAGCATGGTGCCATTAAGAAAAATAAGGAGTAATGTGGAAACAATTAGATTTCTGGGAAGAGGAGAATTTGTTTTGGGCAGGCTAAGAGTGAGGAGGATCCAGATTGAGCTATCCAGACGTGTGGCTAGAGCTCAAGGGACAGAAGATAAAGAGTTAGGAATCACACTGAGAGTATAATTTGAAAGATTGGTGGTGGATAAAATTGCTGAAGGAGACGTGTGAGAACAGGTCCATGGACAGGTTGTCTGCCAGTCAGGTAAGAAGACAAAGTTGGGAGGTGTCACAGGGGCCATGAAGAGCTAGGATACTAGATTGGAATGCCTGCAAAGGAGAACAGGGGATCCAGAGACTCAAAGGTTGCAAGCAGAGGATTAGAAAAAGCCCATTAGGTTGGTAAATTGGAAAAGATGTATCTTATGGGTAAAGACATAATTTATGAGATATAAGAAGTTTTTTAAATTCCCAAACAGCTTTATTAATATATTATTTATTTATCATATAATTTACCCACTTAAAATGTGTAATTCAGTGGCATTTAGTATATTTAGAATTGTGCAAACATCGCTACAACCATTGCCACAATCAATTTTGGAACATTTTATTGCCCTCAAAAGAAGCCCTGCTCCTGTTAGCAGTCACCCCCCAACTCCCCTCCATCCTTCCAATCCTAGGCAACCACTAATCTAATTTCTGTCTATTTATATTTATCTACCATAGACATTTCATATAAATGAAAATATGCAATGTGTGGCCTTTTGTGTCTAATTTCTTTCATTGTTTTCAAGGTTCATTTATGCCATAGTATGTATCATACTCCATTCCTTTTTATGGCTAACTAATGTTCCACTATACGAATGTATCATATTTAATCATGACCAGTTTATGGACATTTGAGTTGTTTCCACTTTTTGACTCATAAATAATTCTGTTCTAAATGTCCATATTCAAGTTTTTTTGTGGACATGTTTTCTGTTCTCTTGGGTCTCTGACTAGGAGTGGAATTGCTGGGTCATATGCTAACTTTATGTTTAACTTTTCAAGCACCTGTGGCAGAGTATGGACCAATTGCCAGTGTGTTTTAGAAATAGTAAAATTAATTTTAAATTATCATTGGTAGGAAATTATAAAATGTCTATATTCAGACATATTCAGAAATAAAGACATGATAAAAATGGATCTATAAAATTGTGTTTTTATTCTATGAAACTGTAACATGCTTATGTATCGCCTTTCACTTAGTGTTGAGTGTTACCTCAAAGCTTAGCTGAAGTGCTAGACATTTTTTTGTGTGCCTGTATTAATGTATGTTTCATCAGTTTCAAATAGTGATTTGTAATAATGACTACAAATGTGATAAAAACATCACTGGGATATTCGATGTTAATCTATGGTCATGATTTATTTTTAACTTTTTAGTCTTAACTGTAGAGATCAAAAACTATGATTTATTTATTTTTAATTTGGATTACCTATAGTTTATATGGCCCCAGAAGTTCAAGATCCAGAAAAACAAAAACAAAAGACCTCTTGGGCCAGTATTGTTGATTGGCCATGTTTTTGTCTATTCCAGGGATGTCAATTTCACTGGTGGCCTTGCGGTTGCCTTCAAAGGACCAAATGTAGAGCTCTTTGCCCCTTTTTAAGGAGTAGTTACATTTGTACAGTCTTAAAATTACATCCGGCCCTTTGAAGACAACCATGAGGCTGATGTGGCCCCTGGTGAAAATGAGTTTGATGCCTCTGATCATTCCTTCCCTAAGCAGGAATAGGGTTGAGAAGTTTCAGAGTATGGCATTTCCCCTTTTACTGCAGTTTTTAAGTGGGATCTCACAGACTTATTTTGGAACTTGGACTTAGCTAGTTACTTTGTGTTCCCATAAATAAATAAATATATAAATTTTATTTATAAGTAATACATTGAGATTGTTCAAAATTGAAAGGTACAAAAATGATAACAGTAAAATTTTCATATCACCTTTCTTTATCAGTTATCCAGATCTATTGGTGATGACTACTACTGTTCTGTTTTTTTGGTATTTTTTCCAGATTTGTACTTTGCACATATATTTATTTATATGTATTATTTTTCCTCTCCCTCAAATATGGTACTATATATAATTCTGTATTATGTGTTTTTTACTTATCAAAATATCTTCAAGATCTGTCATTCCACATTTATATATTAAGAACGTTCTCATTTTTTCCAATGGCTGCTTTTATTTTTAACCAGTTTCGTCCAGACATATTGTTGGTTTATAGCTTTGCTACTATAGACTGTCCTTCTGTGTGTTTGTAATTTTGTTCGATTTTGCCAGTTGCCATTGTCAAATTGCATTATTTTATGCTACCACTAGTAATGTATGAGAATTCCTGTTTCTCATATCCTCAAAACATGAATTTATCTTACTGTTTTTTTGTTACTTTACTTTTTGATGTTTGCCAAACCAAGTTAAAAAAAGTGATGTTTCAGTGTTTTGTTTTGCATCTTTCTTTTGAGTGAGGTTTAGTATCTTCTGATCTGTTTACACTGTTCTGTAATTTTTCTGTGAACTGGGATTTGCCCATTAGGTCTTTTTAATCTTTTTTAGTCGTTTGTTTTAGTCGTTTGTTGGAACTCTTTATTTATTAGGTAGATCAGACCTTTAATGGGTTTTACGTTGAACAAAAACTGATGTTGGAGTGGAAGTTGCTTTATTTCTAGTTGAACTAAAAACATTCTGGTAACCATTGTGAGCTGGAGGCCAGAGCTGTGCTTGAGTCTACTTGAATTCTTTTACCTGTCCAGCAGAACTTTGGGGCCAGCATTTTTGGAGGAGTTTATTGAAATGACATGGCAAGATAAACATATTTCAGATAGTCTCCAAGGGATGGTAGGTTGCTCAAGAAATAATGTTAATTCATCTTCTGCATTTTATTTTTTTAAGGCAACTTGAGAAGCAATGTTTTAAAATCTTTCATATATGTATGTTTAAAAGTATTATAGCAAGTTTTGTTCATTATAAAATGATGTTCTAATTTATTTATTAAAAAAATGCATCTGAAAAGAGAGTAGCCTGGAGTTTAATAACCCATACTACATGGATGTGTTTTTTATTTTAACTGAAGCTCTTAATTTTCCAAAGCCTGAGTTTTTATTCAACATATTTTTGTGGAGATTAGTGGGTCCAAGCTCATTTCATGGCTGGGTCCTACATGATGGCCTGTAGAGGCTGGCAGATGAGCCATAATCATTTAAATTCAGCTGACACATGAATAAATAGAAACCTCTCAGAGAAATAATCAGAGCTATAAAAGGCAATTGATGCAGATCCTTGTGAAGTCTTTGGAAGAAAATTCATCCTTAAGAACGACAGGCACCACCACAAAACAAAAACAAAAACTGGCATTTAAATTCACTGTTTATTTAATCAGCTCAGCACTCTTTTGTAATCAAAAAATTTCTCCCTGTGTTTATGAATATATGTAAACATTTTAATACAACAGCATATACCATTTGCCCTTTAAAGTAAATGTTATATAATAAAAATTAAATGGACTCTTTTAAACCAAGAATTAGAGAAAGTTAAAATATCATATTGCAGTGCTTCTCGGACCATCTCTGGCGTAAAGGACCAGCTTCAAAAAATTATCAGTTTATTGGTGACCATGAACTGAACAAAGACAATCAAAAACAAAACCAAAGCAAAACTCAAACAAAACTGAACTATGGAAGTGTGAATGAAAGATAAAAATAAAAGCTCAGGTTTTATTAGATTTAGCAGATAATATTGCTAAATTTGCTTTAATTGTTAAATTAAAAAATAACAGTATAAATAAAACATGAGGAAATAGAAAAGAAATACAAAGCTGTACATTATTTATTGAAAATATGCATATAAAGCAATTAATATATTAGTAAAATAATTTATTTCAGACCGGTAACAAACACTGGTATGCAGACCATATTCTGAGTAACACTGCTTTTTTGGATGAGGTACCTAAGTCACTTTATGTTACTATTTGTGTTTTATATTAGAAAAGAAAGACTTGCGTTCCTCCCCATTCCTCACTTTGGAATAAGGAAAAGACTTCGTAACAGTGCAAGTCTAAGTTTAAGTAGTTTCAACCACCTTACTCTCAAATTCTCTTTAAACATATGTGTTGAGTTTTTAAATGACCTATTTTTCCTCAATGTGTTCTGACATTGTTATCGTTATTAAGCCAAGATTGCTAGAAACTTGTAAGCTTGTGAGAAAAATAGAAACTTTTGTGGTATAAGTTGCTGGTAATTTATTTTATTAAATTTTATGTTTCATTATTTATCTGTTGAGAAACTTGGAAATAACGCTTTCAAAAAAATTAACAGGTATTGCACAACTGTTATTTTAATTTCTTGGTTTAGTCATATAATTTTGCTAGCATTTGTGTTTTACAGTTGAGCTGTGGAGCATTAGACTGTTTTTCTTAAAAGGTTCTTCATAGACAGTGTGAATACATTTATGTGGCTTTGTTAAGCAGAAATGTATAGATCTCACATGTTCTCATGGCACTAATAAATTGTAATTAAGTTGAGGTAATGAATGTGTAAACTAACCATATTGTAATCATTTTGCAGTATATATGAATATCAAATCATCACATTGTACACTTTAGACTTACATAATATTACATGTCAATTATATCTCAATAAAGCTGAATAAAAAGTAAGCAGCAGCCCTGGCTGTTATGGCTCAGTGGATTGAGTGCGGGCCTCCTAACTGAAAGGCTGCTGGTTCCATTCACTGTTGGGGCACGTGCCTGGGTTGTGGGCCAGGTCCCCAGTTGGGGGTGTGCCAGAGGCAACTGATCCATATTGTTCTCCTTCTCTTTCTCCCTCCCTTCCCCTCTTTCTAAAAATAAATAAATAAAATCTTAAAAAAAAAGTAAGCAGCAATCTAGGCTTTATACTAAGGCTTGGTGATGTTGCCAGCGCTGCCTGTGATTCTAAAATGTCCCACAGATTATTACCATTTGGTTTGGAGGGAGTAGAAAGTACTATTTAAGTTATATCGAGATTTTCTTTAATGTAGATATAATGAAAATGGAATATCTTTGGACTCAGTATGAAGTCTTTTTATAACAGTTCTTTTGTTTATATGACTTAAGACAAGTACTGTCAGTGAACAGAGATTTAAATTCTAACCTTTTTATATTCTTTGTATTACCCAGTTAAATAACTTAAAAAATTTTTTTTTTGGTAAGTTAACTTTGTACTAATTTGTATAAGTTATGTGTGTGCTAGTGGAAAGGAATGCATACCATCTTTGTCTGTTTTCCTTTAGGGTAATTCTTCTCCCGCAGTTACTTTTGGATGGAAGTATGCTCTTTTTCCAATAGAAGATGGTAAACTTGGAGAATGACCATGGAGAAGGGGATGAGTTCTGGAGAAGGGCTGCCTTCCAGATCATCTCAGGTTTCGGCTGTTAAAATAACAGCCAAAGAGTTGGAAACAAAGCAGTCCCATAAAGAGAAGCGAGGGGGCTTTGTGTTGGTGCATGCAGGTAAACTCTAAGTGATTGAGTCGGAAGATGAAAATAATGTTGTTTTTTTCTTGCCTTAAAGTACATTGAGAATTGAATTTCACCTCGGGAAGAACACAGTACCAGAGAGGAATTGGAATCAAAAGATACTGATTTCAGTATAGTGAAGGCCTCCCCTAATACCCACTAGAAAGATCTTGTAATGACAGCTCTTCCTCTGTCTTCTTCACTCCTCTACCCTATCACTTACTTTTATCCTATAAAATAGATATATTTAGATAGTGTTAAAACCAGACAAAGTACTTGTTTTAGACTCTGGTTTGTAGTTTTAAAAGTAATGATGCTGAAAAAATTTTATTGACCCCCGTATTTGACTATGGCTATCTTAGAGTATATTTACAGTGTTAGAGAACTAGTTTGCCTTCTTAATATGTTATGTGAGGGATCTTAAAACCAGAGGGATTGGATGGCTTTAGCCACATGGCTAGTTCATGCTAGAGCCAGGTTGAGAAACCTTTAAGTAGGCCTTAAGTTCCAGTTGAGTGCATTTGGCAGTACACCTGTGTCAGCCTGTGATCTCCATCTACTTGAGAGGACCACAAGGACAGATGACTGTGGAATTTAACCCTTGGGTTCCTCATAATTGAAGGGTCTTGGGTTCAGAGCTCTGCACCTCTGCCCAGGTCTGTTCAGCAGGCCTTTTTTTTTTTCTTTAGTCATTTTTATTTGCCTGTGTGGTATTCAGATTCTAAAGTTTATGATTTCCCTGAAGGAAGAAGGAATAACTGGGTCCCCTCTTTGCTTTCCTCATTCAGCCAAGCAGTATGGGAGCAAGATTAGCTTTGATATGGGGAAATGTTTGTTGTCAAACTGGTGTCTTACTTGGTTCATTAACCTTTGGCTGTATTTAGAGTGGACATCTTGGGAGGTCTTATAGAATCTAATCCAGAGGAATAAAAAAAGAAACATTTAATTCTCTTTTCTTTCAAATGATTTTACAAAGAAATGAAGTAATTTTATAGAAATCATTCTGGGACTAGAACCTCCTGCCTTCATACTCCTAGGCCAGTGTTCTTTCTGGTACACCAAGTCGAAGGTACATCTTTCATAGTACCCAGTGAGTTATTTGAATGTTTGAAAATTATATGAGGAAGTCTGATATTTATAACAAGTAATAAGATAGAGCTTTTGATTAGTTAGGAAAGTGCTGGTTTCTGTGACTATCATGATGATATCCATCCTTTCTCAAATATAAACTTGATGGCAATGGCTCCTAGATAAACTTAGTGCTGGGGGCCGGCTGGTAATTGGAGGAAATCTGGGTTATGGTAGGATTGTGTGAATTAAGGGTGACCTCCCCATCTAAATTATTAGAAGTTCAGATATGATGATTGATTATGCAGAAGTATGTATCTTGTACAACCAAGGGACAAAATTTCAATTTCTCATTCAGTGTAGAGATTTTAACGCTGATTTTTTTTTTCATACTAGAGATTTACTCAGATTTTAGGCATTTGAGTAGTAGATTGTTTAGATTCTAGATTTTTCCCAGATCTGTCTTCTGCTTATATTGTTTGCCTGAAACCAGAAGAGTCAGTGTTTGTGCTGCCTGGTCCTATCATAACCAATAAATAGAGTCAAGGATTAAATCTTTATGGGTGCTTTATTCAGATGACTGGCAATCTGAGAAGGTGGGTTGTGTACCCTCAAAAAGTGTTTTAACATCTCATCTCAAGCCTATTTTTTATAAGAAGAAAGGATAGGTAAGGGGTTTGGAAAAAAGGTTAATTGGATAAGAGTTGCAGTTGGGAGTAATTTTCCTAGTACTTTGTTGTCTGTTCAGCAGTTCTTTACATTATGGAGTTCTCTCACTGGAACACAGTGGCTCAGATACCATCTCCATTGCTTGCAGATCCCCTGGACTACAAAGGTTGCATTGCTTGTTGACTTCCTGGAGTCCTGTATTCCAGTTCCTGGAATAACAACAGCTTTCCACATGTGTTAATCACTGAAGCCTGTCAACTAAGGCTAAAATCTTTAACTCTTTGAGTTTCCCTATCATACCTAATGTTAAAAAATGAAACACTTTGTTATCTTAAAATTTTAAAGATGAAACTTTACTAAAATGGAATGCCAGTATCACTTACATGAAGAGAAAATAACTTTAAACCAGTGCAAAAAACCCATTAAACCAGTGCAAAAAAACCCACTGTAATGAAATTTTAGTTAGAGACTGTTGAATATCAGTGGCATAGATCCTAAGCCTACCTTTCCCTTGTTAAATAGAGGAATTAGTGGAGACATATCGAGACTTTTTTTCCCTGTTCTAAGAGAAGGATTTATGTGTTAATGCTATGAATGCTGTTATCCATACACTAAAATTATCTATTTGGCAATAGTGTCCCATTCTTTGGGAAATGTGAAAGATTGGGGCTCGAGATCTAAGATGACAGACCTGAAATCAGATCTATTAGAGAACCATAAAGAGAGACATATTAAATATTGGCACAGGTTCTATGACGTTCTCCTGAGAAACAGGATTAGAATTTGGGTGTATTATGGATTCCTGTTGCTTGGGCATCTTTCCTGTGCTCCTGAGTCCCTTAACCACAGCTTCTTGGCCAGTTCCTTCTCTGCCTTGAGAAAGGGGAGTTTAGTTTGTGTCAGTCTTCAGCCTCACAGGAGGAGCCATGAGGCTTAGAATTGTAGTTCCTAACCTTCCTTTTGTTGTTCTCCTGTGTGGCTTTGGGGCTTGGGTGGGGGTAAGGCGGGGTGGGGTAGGATGGGGATGGTGGTAACTTTGATTAGAAGCCTAATTATCACATGAGGACTCTTGGTTTCTTATTTAGATCATTCTCAAATCTATACCTAAGCAAGTTTAACCTGTTTAGGGAAATAAATTTCAGAGCCATTCTCTTGAGGAAGTTGCTGAGTATTTGATTAAGAGTCAAGGACCAACAGAGTTTCTAATAGGCAGTCATGCAGGTATCGTTACTGACGTTTCAGAGACACCCTGAGCTTAAATTCCAGGAGGTGAGAGGATGTAAAGGTAGGAGTGGTAATATTGGTGGTGGTTGTGGGTAGGTGGGGTTTAACACACTTCAACTTTAAATGTTATTTAGTAACTAGTTAGTTTTGTGATGTTAGTTTTAAGAATTTTGGATTCCCAAATGGCAGGTGCTTTCTGAAGGTCAAAAGAGAAGAATTGGAAGGGACTCTTTTCCCTGACACTGCCTGTGTTATCAATTCTACACCAAAAAGCTGACTTTGGAGAGAGGTTTTTCAAAAGGAAGAAAGGTGACCTTGGTGAAGCTTCTTTGGGGACGTGCTATTTCTAGTGCCTCTCCCAGGAAAATAGCTTTTGAAAAAGAAGATAAGGCATGGTATTAAAAAGGCATATGGTGGAGAAAGAAGCTATTAGATTTTTAAAACTCCACACAGTTAAGACAATAGTTTTATTGTCACTAGGGAACATCAGTTTGTATGACCTATTTATATAATATAAGCAAGGTCCCTGACATTTTAATGAATACTAATAATTGGTTGGTTTGTTTCACTACAGGTGCAGGTTATCATTCTGAATCCAAAGCCAAGGAATATAAACATGTATGTAAACGAGCTTGTCAGAAGGTATGATATAAACATTTCAGTTTTGACCATGAAGCAGCTTTACTTTGAAATTCAAAATTTTAAGGTTTGATTTATAAGATGATCTTTAGCTTGGACCATAAAATAATTTTGCTTATATTTGTGAGATTTTTTTTTTTTTATCTTCAAATCATGCTTAGATCTTTCCCAGATTGAAGCCTGTGTTTTTGGGATCATGGGTACATAATCTTTTACTCTTTGCAAAGGTGTGGAGCTCTGTAGGAACAGCTCAAAGGCAGTCTATGTGTCTTTCAGTGCAGGAAGAAAAACAACTAAGAAATGAGAATGGGCGCTTTTTTTAAGGAGATTGTCATGTATGTTTTCCTTCTGTTCTCCATTCCGTAGTTTGTATCATAGAAATTCATTGTCATTCCTGGAGTTAGCTTTGCCCTTGTACTCAGTTGTG
>VMDR010011067.1:0-29335 GCA_007922815.1 Macrotus californicus | reverse complement strand
GAGCGCTCCCGCACCGGGTTTTTCTGCACACACGTGCCTTCTGTCTCAGGCCGCCCGGGGAGGTTTCAGAGCCTTCCCGCCCTCCCGCAGGCCCACTAGCTGCTTTCCAGGCTGGTCAGCCCACTGGCCAGGGTCTGCCCCGCAGTGGGAGGGGGGTGAGCTGTGACTAGCCTAATGAGCGATGAATCAGCAAGCAGGCTGGCCGGGTTCTCGAGGTGGCGAGGCCCATCCTGACTTGAACCCTGGCCCACGTCTGCCCGGCCAAGCTCGGCTGTGTGCGCGCACGCGTGTGCCACACGCCCAGCACCCAGTAGGCAATGCCCGCCACGGGAGACGCTCTGTAGGGCCTATAGGTGGCCAGGCCCAAAAGGAGCTTGTGTGTCTGAGCAAGTTTGCGAGGCGCACGTGGGAATATTCATCCATAATTGAATGATGAAAACTCATCTTAATTGGCAATTATGCGAAATTCTGAAATCTCTCCGGGTGGAAGAAGTCAGAGGCTTCTGAATGGTTTCTGCTCGTTGGATCGGGCTGGAGTGACTGGCGTGGTGGGGGCTCAGGAAGCCCTTGCCGACTCCCCGCGATGTGGGCTAAGTCCCCTGCGATTGAAGGGAGGGATCGGGCTGGCTGGGGAGACGGCGCTGGGGGGTGAGGGGGGCACAGGCTGTCAGGGCAGGGACGTGGATGCACAGCAGGGAGAGAGGAGGGGCTGGGAGGTCCGTGGCGAGTCCCCACAGCCCGCTCTGTTCAGCTCTGACTGTCATTTAGTGCTAGTTTTCTTCATGGACGCCGAAGGAAACAGTGTGTGACGTTGTGGGGACATGGTCCTGGTCCTGCCAGCCTTTCCCTGTGTTGTCCTTTCCCCACAAGGCCCTGGCTCTCCTGCCCCCACACATATGCCCATCCCACTCCTGGAGCGTCTGGCGTGTTCACGTCAGCCTCAAGGTCACCAGAGACCAGAGTTGGGGCGGGAGGGGAGCTCAGGCTCACTTGCCCCTTGTCGCGAGCTAACTGGGCGTGTGCATGTGGGCATGCATGTGTGTGTGCATGTGTGCACATGCATGCAGCGTGAGCACAATGGTCTCTGTGCGCGCACAGGGTGCTGTGTGTGCATAGTGTGGGCATGAATGTTTGCACGTAAGTGTGCAGCTTGCTAAGTGTGTGGTGGCATGCGTACGTGTGCCCGTGAGTATGCAGGGTGCTGTGTGTGCGCATCATGTGTGCCTGCGTGTGTGCAGGGGGTGGTGGTGTGTGCGCACACACCTGTTGTGTGTTCAGGTACATGTTTGTGCACTTATGGATGCTCATGTGTACTGCGTGTTTGCACACATGTGTGTAAAGATGCGGGCACACCCATGCCTCCTGGAAAGATCTCCGACCCTGAGCCTATGCCCTGCTGACAATGGCCGTTGCTGCTGCCCACTGGACGGAGCCCTCCGGGGAAGCTGCTGGGCACGGGGGTGGGGAGGCGAGGGGGCAGGAGTGCCCGCTGTGCAGCCTGTTACCTGCTCCTGTTAAAAGTCAGTGACACAATAGAGCGGTTCCACTCTGTCTTCCTTAAACAATATCCACTGCAGGGGGGCGGGGGGCGTCTGGGCCAGAGTGGGGGGGGGGCCCTGGGCCCCCCCGCAGCCCGGAGAGCCCCTCGGCTTCCAGCTGTGCTGCCCCTTATAAAATAACCGGCTCAGCTCGGGCCCATCAGCACGGGATCTACAGCCTGGCCTGCCACACGCCTCTCGCGGCTTTATTCCTCCTATTTGTCACGCGGGCCCTGCCTCCGCGCCAGAGGGACAGTTAATCAAGGCAGACTCTCCACCTTGTCATCCCGGGATTCTGCTGGGAGGGAGTGTGAACCGTAAAATTAAAATCACGAGGATCGGGAAGAAAGAGATTTCCCCAGCTCCGGCCCCAACCCAGACACACCGAACTACCAAGCCCAATCCCTTTCCTCTTCGGGCGAGCGCCAGGCCAGGCCCTCCCAGCTCCACCCCTACTCCGTGCCCCCCACCCCTGCCCCCTCTCTGCTCCTGCCCCATAGCGGCCCTTCTAGAGGAGAGAGGTGACAACTTCGGCTGGAAAGAGGACCCGAGGTGAGCGCCTTGAGGGGTGAAGGACCATGTCTGACCTGGAGTCTGGTTGTGGGGGGCATGTGTGCGCTCATGTGCGCAGAAGGAGGGGTAGGACAGGCGCAGGGACAAATGTCTTTCCAGACCCCCAGAGAGCAAGGAAGCCGGGATAAATGCCTTCTGAAGACCCCTCCCCCCCGTGCCAGGAGACCTGGGTTGCAGGGGGTGCAGCCCTGTCTCTGCCTGGGAGGGGGTGTTTGGGGATCCTGGTGTTTGGGCTGCTCGGGTGACCCCCAAAAACCAGCCCCTGGGCCCCCTGAGCCCGGCACCTGGCGTGGGACTGAGGGAGACAGTGATTGGCAGCTTCTGCTCTGAGGTGCCGCGGGCTTTTGCCTGGCGCTGCCTCCCCGTGCTCATTACTTATTTAATCATCTCTTCACGATTCTGGAGGAGTCGCGGGAGGGAAGGGGAGTGCGGGGTGGGCAGAGCGACCCCGTGCCCAGGCAGGAGCCCTGAGTGAACAACATTCACACGGGCAGCTGTCAGTCAAGGCCAGGCGCCACTCAGGCCTCGGGAACCAGCCAAGGCCATGTCAGAGCTCCAGGGCACAAGGACGCCCAACTCCAGGGAGGCCTGCGGGGGCAAGGGCAGGGGGCTCCAGTGCCCGGAGTTTCCGAGTGTCCCTGTTAAGGAGGGGAGCCGGGCCAGCCTGGGGCGGAAGTCACAAAAACCGCAAACCAGCCATGTGGACTTGGCTCCCAGGGACTCCATGTCTCACAGGGTTTCTCCTCAAGGGCAGACGGTGGCTTCAGCAAGGACCCTTCTTCTCCTGTCCCTGTCCCCTGGGAGGCAAAAGTACCACAGGGCCCTGGATGGGAGTGGGGGAAAAGGGAGGAGAGGGCACTGGAGAGCTTGGCCTTCACAAATGGACCAGCAGCTTCGAGCCAGGACAGAGGCTGGATTTGGAGGGTGCCCTTGGCCCCCAGGCCTCTGTACCTCTGCCCACCGCCGCCCCCCTTCTCCTCTAGGCCCGCCCAAGGCCACCTACGCACCTCAGAGTAACTCCCATCCACCCTGTGCAGAGGGTTGCCGCTGCCGAATGTGCCCACCGCTTGGGGCTGGCCGTCCTCAGCAGCCCTGCGCCCCTTGCATCCCGAGGTGCCCACACGTGGCAGGGTCCTAGCAGCTGCCTGCTGAGCGAGCTGTCACCCACCTTCCTGGGAGAGCCCACCTGCCGTGTGCACCCACCTGGCACAGAGAGTTCCTCATCTGCCCCAGGGCCAGTGCTGCCTCAGTGCAGGCTGCTGGGCAGTCATGGGGGGGGGGGGGTGGACAGCGTGATTGTCACATCCACGCTTTGGAGCTTCAAGAGCCTGAGACGTGTCCCAGTGACAGTTCCTGGGTTTGGGACGTATTCTGTGACTTGGCTGTGGCTGTAGCTTTGCCTTCCTAATTGTGTTTGGCTGAGAGCAATGCTCAAATTGTTTTGCATTCCCCGAGCACACGGAGCCGGGGCGCGGGAGGAGGTGGCAGGGGACGTGTGAGGTGGCGGAGAGAAGGCACTCGGGATCTGAAGGCTTCAGGGATGAGCCGCGTGCAGTGAGGAAGGACTGCCTGCACACCGAACACGGTAAACAGTCACGAGGAACGTGGGGGCTGGCACCCAGCAGAGCCGGGGGGCCGGGGGCCTGCTGTGAGGGCCAGCGTCCGTCGGTGCGTCCTGTGCGCCAGGCGCCGCGCTAAGCTTTTCCCTTGGATTGGCTTGTTTGTCCCACTGCCGCCCTGATGGGGTGGGTGCCGTTGCCAGCTTCCTTCTGCAGAGAGGTGGACAGCTTCCTTTCAGGAGAGGGGATGTCACCGGCCCAAGGCCACAGAGTGGACGTGCAGCTGGAGTCCTCTGTGGTAAGCCATGCCCCGGGAGATGGGGTTTCTGAGCTGACAGTCACCTTCCTCAGGCGGCCAGAGGAGAAGGTCAAAGGCAAGGGCAAGTCTCACGAACACGAGTTCCCGGAAAAGCTGTCTCTTCCCGGCCCTCCCAGCCCCGGGGGGGGGCGAGGAATGTGTCACCCCTTGTGGAAAGCGGTCATTTTCGAGATGCCACCCCGCGCCTCGCTGCGAGGAGAAGGCTGGTACGACACAGCGGTGGAGCCAGCTGAGGGTCCAAGGCCGGATACACCCGGCAGGGGGGGCCTTCCTTTCCTTTAGCAGAAGGGACACTTGCATTCATGCCCTCCTCGGTATCCTTTCCCGTTAGAATGTGCGTTTCTCACTTGCGTGGACCAGATCTGCTTGGGGCTGGACGGTCCTCTGAGTCTCACGTCTTCCCCCGGGGCCGCAGCGTGCCCGCTGTCCCGGACCCCTCGGCCCAAAGCCCCATCTCACAGGAAACAGTTCTCTCCTTATCAACGTTCCAAAGCAAGATGCGGTCACCCTCAAGTTCAGATTAACATGGCTTTGAAGCAACGTGAATTTAATCCGCTCTTTCCTAGGTAAGACGCAGGAGACACCGGGGCCCTTGTGCCCTCTCGGCTAATCTGCTGGGCAAAGGCAGCCAGCCAGAACCAGGGGTGCCAGGGATGCCACCCTCCCCAGCCCCACCTGAGCTGGGTGTTCCCAAGGGCGCCAGACAGCAGCTGAGCTTGCGAAGGTGGGGGTGAGCTCTTTGTCTCCCGGGCGCTTATCCCCACGAGGCTGCAGCACCCCCTGCCCTGCAGTGCCTGGATCTGCCCAGGTTTGTGGTTTCTGGGTGCCCGAGCTGCTTCCGGCCCTTCCAATTCTGCACGGCCCACAAAATAACACGCTTCCGCCCGCGGCCCGGTTTCCCGAGGGAAGGCACCTTCCTGCCTTTCTCCGCGCGGAAGTGTTGGCGTCCTGCAGGCAGGCCTGGTCCTGCAGTGGCAAGCAGCTTTGTCCAACCCCTTCGGAGAGGACCCGGCTGGCACGCTGGCGTCCCCCACCCCCACTCCCGAGCCCTCAAATGCTAAAACCGGCACACGACACCCTGCTGATGGGCAGCAGAGTGGCCACCAGGACTCTCCTCGCCAGTTGTCAAGGCCACACCAAGGCCATGAACCCCTCAAGGGCAGGAGCACACTTTCTGTTCTCGGTCTACCTGGGAGCCACAGGCAGGTGTGACTCACCTGGCATGGTTGGGGGCAGGGGAGGCATGTTGCCTGGGAGGAGGGGAGCTGACTCTTACTTCCCACCTGCCGTTGACCCTGACCCAGAGTCAGCAGAACCCTGGTTTGCCTCCCGTCCTCAGCCTGGACAGTTCCAGGTTTTCTCCCTTGGGCAGCTGAGTGGCATGGGCGCCTGTGTCCTCACTGTTTGTGCCGGTCCACTCTTGCCGTGGAACCAGCCGCCCCATGTGTCAGTGGCTTAGAGTGGTGGTAAGCTACGGTCAGTCCTTCTTAGCTGTGGACTCCGTTTGCGAATCTGCCTGCTCGCTGACGTTACCTGTGGCCCCGCAATCAACGCCACGTGCACTTCTGTGGTCATTTGTGGGCACGTGATTGGTGTTGGGTTTGTGTGTCTACAGGTTGGCTGTGTGTCAGCTGATCGAGGCTGGCACTCCCGTTCCAGGCTGTGGGCGGGCTGAGCCCAGCACCTTGCTCCAGGTGGCTCTGCACATGCCTAGGGTCCCACTCGTCCAGAGCCCCGCAGCGCTGGGGACCTCAGCTCCAGTGGGGGGCGGGGGCTGGGACGTGAACCCAGCTATGCACAAGCTCCCTAGAGCCTCTGCTTGCATCTTGTCTGCAAACCTCCTGGTGGTCACAGCAAGTCAGGCGGCCAAGCCCAGTGTCCAGGTGGAGGGACACCCGGGGCGTGGACAAGCTGGGCCAGTCCTGGGCGCCTTTCCTGGGGCGGCTCCCTGGGCCGTGGACCTGAGACCTGACAGCCGGGCTCAGAGGTCCTGGGCTGCAGGCCAGGCAGGAAACAGAAGGCTGGTGGGAGGTGGGGGCTGGTATTGGCAGGGCAGTGATTCTCAGGTCGCACCGGAGTGTCCTCCCAACAGGCAGACTTGGTGACCTCAGCAGTACTCACAGGTCGAAGACGTCCGTGTCCTGTGGGGCGGGGGAGGGGGAACGGGGCTGGTTGGCTAATGCTGGGGGTGGGGGAGCGAGAGGAAGCCCGGACTGACCTGCTCTAACTGCAGGTAAGGGTGTCCTTTCCGCGCTCACACCGAGGCTGGCGTCGGGAGCAGACCCAGCCTGGCCAGTCCTGGGCCCGCCCGAGTCCTCCTGGGAGGCGGGGCCCGGCAGAGCTCTAGGATCTGGCGGTTGGGCCTCCTGGTGAAAGCTGGTGCCACGTGTGCCTTTTCGTTGTCTTCCTCCCCTGCCTCCAGGCATCTCCCTGGTCCCTCATCAGTGAGCCAGTCTGTGCCCTTCACCCCTGGGACGCGGAGCCTTTGAGACCTGGGCGCCTGGGCAGGAGGGCAGCATCGTTGGCAGATGAACTCATCGCCCTGTACCCACTTCAGACAAATACGGAGATTCTTTCTAGCCGGCAGGCTGGGCGCCGACTGAGGGCCGTCAGTGGCCCTTTGAAAAGGAATGCAAGCTTCTGTAAACGTGCCCCGACACCCCGGCGTCCTGGGTGTCTGGGCCATGTGTCAGCAGCTGCTCTTCAGCCAGGTCAGCTTCGGGGCCAAGAAGTGACTGACGCTCGGGCAGGGGTTTGTTTCTGTGGAAACGGCACCCCTATGGCGACCTGCTTCTGCAGGAGACGTGGACGTCGTGGTCACAGCTGCTGTGCTCCCAGTGGCCAAAAGGTAGCTGTTGCCCAAGGGCCGTGGACAGATGACAGGTAGACAAAGTGTGACCCCTCCCTATGCTGGCACATTGTTCAGCCTCGGAGGAGAAGGAAACCGTGACACCCACCACACTACAGATGGATGGACCACAGGAAGCGGAGGGAGGTGGAGGTGGGGAAGGGTGGGGAGGGAGCGTCTCGGGGTGGAGTTTGAGCCTCGCCGGTGGAAAGCCTTCTGGAGAGCGTGCTGTGGTGGTGGCCGCAGGAGCATGTGATGTGCTTGGTGCTGCCCCTGAGCCGAGCTCTGGAAATGGCCGAGGTGGCCGTGCGTCAGTGGGCGGACAGCCACGTGGTGACTGGAGGCTCGTGGGAGCCGCACCTCCCCTGCGGGCAGCGTTGGGTGTTCGCTCATCCCGTGCCGTGGACAGCCCCTGTGTTGGCACGTGTCCCCCTCCTTGGCACTTGTCACCTGGGTCCCAGATGCCGCCGCGCCGTTTCCACGTGCCGACCGCCGGTTGTGTCGTGGTCTTGGGCTCACATCCGACACTTTGTGGTGAAGAGCGGCGCTCTCTCTGATTCGGGAAGTTCCCAGCTGTTCCCCGGCTGCGAACACCGTCTCGTCTCCGTCCCCACACCTCCAGCCTGGTTTCTGGCTGAAGGGAGTCCACAGGCAGGTGGCCCCGGCGGCGCCTGGAACCCCGCGCTCTGGACCTGCATCGGCTCCGGCCCTGGCCGCAGGCCGCTGCTCCGGTGAGGGAGCCTGTGGGCCGGTGAGAAATAATACACGTCGAACGTGGTAGAAATCTTGTTTAGACTCCAGGAACAGAAGAGCTTTCAGAGCATGCTGGACTTCGAGTCGCCTTTCTGATTGAGAGCCCGGAATCACCCTAAGATTGTGGGCCGGGAAGACCCTTCAGTGTCGGCTGGGTTTCCGTTTCCTGCTGCAGTGAAGGGTTTTAGGCACGTGGTGGAGTCGTTATTTTCCGCTTTTTCTTTACCCGTATTTTTTTCCTCAAAGACATTTCAGATGGCCTAGTCTCCTAGGCTGTCGCTGCTGCCGGAGGACCGAGGGCGCCCCCAGGGCCCCAGCTGTGGCTGACACCGGACACCATCTGCACAGCCAGAGGCCGTCTGACCGGCCCCCCTCCCCCACCGTGCACAGCGCTGGGGAGGCTGGAGGTGCCCTGTCTGCAGGCAGCCAGGGTGAAGCCCGGGGATTCTGTCTCAGGGCGCCTCCTGTTGGGACCATCTGGTGGCACGTGACGCTCCAGAGCCCCGTGTCCTGCGTCTCTCACCCTCCCAGAGTCCCGGCGCCCAGCCCCAGGGTAAGGCTGAATGTCTCCCATGGGCGTGGGCCAGGCAGAAGCTGAGGGAAAAAAGGTGCCAGGATTGGGGGCTCTGGAGGCCGACAGGGCCCGAGGGAAGTCCTGGCACCCAGTCCCGCCGTGCGTGACTCCAGCGTGACACTGGCTGTCCTGGCCTCTGTGTGTGTCATCGGTGTGGTGCAGCCCTGTGCCCATGTGACAAGACTCTTGGGGTGGGAGTCAGGGTCTCACCTGGCTCAGGGCAGGTGCTGGGAGGGAGGCTGCCTGCCGTGCAGGGTGCCGATGATGACGATGTGGGGAGGGCGGGCACTGGCGAGGGCATCCCTATGGCCGGGTCTGGCACGTGGGGACCCAGCCACACAGCCATAGCAGCCTGCCCCACACGGGCTGCTCAGGGCAGCTGTGCCCACAGGCCAGACGAGAGCTGACGAGAGCTGACGCCGAGTCCGGAGCCCGATCCAGCTGCGCCCAGGCCCCTCCTGCCGCCCGGACGCTGATTTGCTCTGGGCCCCCTCTCTTTCCCACTGCCGTGCCGGTCCCCGTCCCCATTTCCCTCTCTGTTCCTCTCCCACAGGGAAGGTCCAGGGGCCAGGACAGGGCCCGTGGCTCAGTATGGAGCAGAGCCCCATGTGGTCACAGGGTGGTCACTGCAGCCATCCCTGAAATGACTGGGGCCGAGGGTGACCTTCCACAGGTGCCAGGCCACCGGCCCCTCAGAGGTATCTGTGCAAGAGTCGGACGCTGCTGGGAGCTCTGGCCCTATGGTTGTGACTCTGGGTGCGTGCGTGAGTGTGCATGCGTGTATGTGTGCGTGTGCATGTGTGTGAGCATGTAGGTGTGTGTACGGGCCAGTGCGCCCAGTGGCTGCTTCTGAAGAGATGGTGCTGGCACTCCCAGCAGGAGGGACAGTCTGTGGGGGCAGTCGCTGGGGGCTGGGGACGGAGGACCAGATGGCAGCTCTGCACACCGAGGGTCTCCTTGTCTGGGAAGTTGCTGGACTGGCCGGGGCCTGTCATCTACGCCCGTGTCGTGGGTCTGGTCAGGAGTCATGTGGATGATGGTGTCACTGCATTCAGAGCAGAAGGTCGTCCCTGACCACAGCTTCTGTGAGTGGCCTTTTTAAAAAGAAGTGGCAGCTTAGATTCACAGGAAAAAGCTGGCAGGCCTCAGCAGGAGAAAGGTGACAGCGTTCCGTGCTGACATGTCATTTCCCCTTGGTCGGCTCCCTTCCCCTGCTCCTCACTCTGGCCCTGCCCATGGGGTGGGGCAGAGGCACCCAGGACTGTCCCCAGGAACTGGGACTGTGAGACCAGGCGCCTGTGGGGTTGGCGGCTGCCAAGGACACTGGCTGTGGGGGGACAGACACACGGAGCTCCGCGCAGTCACGTCCAGTCTGTGGGGCTTTGGGCCGTCTCCCCTGGGTCCTCCTCCGCTGAGTCTCCCTGTCCACCTCTCACTCCCACCTCTGCCCTCTGACGCCGTTTGCAAGAGGAAGGTTGGAGGGTTGGAGGAGGTGGGGGCAGTGTCCCTCCTACTGGGCTCCTGGGGTGCAGATGGTTCAGGGGGCAGACAGGGCCGCCTCCCGACACGGGGAGAGGCCTCCCAAGGGGAAAACAATCTCAGAAGAACCGCTCCCGAAGCACAGGATTGCCTGCACGCACACCTGTGCACAGACATGGTGGACAGCTCTCGGACGAGGGGAGGGAAGCCACGCTCAGCTGCCCTGGGGACGCCCCTGCTAACTTCTGGCACTCGGAGGGCTCAGGTGCTGTTCTCCTTGGAGCCTGGTGGTCGCGTCCCCCAGAATCCATGGCACGACCCCATGGAGCAGGCAGACAGGCGGACGGACAGACAGATGGGTGGAGAGGCTGGTGGGACAGGGGCCGACTGACATAGACAGGCAGCGTGCAGGCCCGCCCTCCTTGGCACAGTGAAAGGGGGGCTTCGTTTGGAAAGTTCTGTGCCTTAATCTATCTTCCTATGGAAAGCAAGAAATTATTCTTAATTAAAAAGTAATAATAACGTGGCACGAAGGAACTCAGCTGCACATTACCCGCAAAGAAGGGGGTAGGGCGGGCGAGCTATTTTTAATGGTCTCCATGGAGACAGAGGTTTTGTTTACAGTGATCCCCCCCCCCCCCACCACCACCACCGGTGTCTCCTTTCAGCAAGGCAATTGCTGGTTTGCATTTTATTAGAAAATGCTGCTGGCCGTCCTGGGTGAGGCCAGGATCCAGGCCTTGGGGGCCGGGGGAGGGGCTGCGAGGCTGCTGCCCAGGTGGGTGAGCATGGGTTCTGAGGCTGCCTGTGGCTGCCCACCCCCAGCCGGAGCCCCTGTGCCCCACCCCACCTCGTCCCTGCTGGGGGGGGCGCTGTCTTGCCCGTTCCTGTTTCAGCCCAGCTTCAGAGGCCCCTCCGAGCCCACCGTACCAAAGTCGCCTCCTTGCTTGGGGCAGCTAGGCAGGTCCCAGCGTCCCCACCTCCAGCGCCCTGAGGCCAGTTGGGCCGCTGGCTAAGGGCACAGGGCCCAGGGCCGCCGGCTGAGCTACAGATGGTATGGCAGCTGTGGGCCCCGTGGAAGCTGGTGCGGGCAGCCGCTGGCCAGGCCCCAGGGGGGAGGCGCAGGCTGGTCGGGCCGATGTGACTGCTTCCTGGGCTGGAGGCCCAGTGTCCTCCCACTTGACGCCCAGATGTGGCCCTGCCAGGGCGGGAGGACACTGGTGTCTGGTCTCTGGCGGTGGTTTCCTGCCAGCCTTGGACTTGCCACACTCCAGGTGCGACCCGGCCATGGGGGAGCATGAGGCCCGAGGTCCTCACTTCTGGGCGGGGGACGGGATGACCCGTGGCTCCTACAGATTCCTACGCTGTCCTGTCCGTGGACCCCGGCGAGCAGGGTGTCACTTTGTTTACGGTCCCACTTGGGTGCCACACGGGGCTTCCAGATGCCTTCTGGTGCCGTGGCTGGCCGTCCCCTCTGAGACTGAGCCGTCCTTGGGGTCTCTGAGTGGCCAGAGTGAAGCCATCACAGCCATGGGTGCTCGTCCCTCGGAACCCGGACAGAGCAGGGGCACTTGGCAGCTGTCCCCGGCGACAACCACCGGGCTGGCTTCGGCTTTTGATTTTGGTCTCCCGCCTTTTTAAAATTCCATCTGCAAGTGGTATTTTCGGGCAGGTCCCCAGGCCTGCCTTCTGTTTAATGCAGCCGAGCCTTTCGGGCACACGCCCAGTTTCCAGTTTCCTGGGAGGAGGCGGCTGGCTTTCCTGGGTGCGGCCGAGCCGCTGGTGGGAATGGGACTCGGGGAGCCTGAGGCTTGGGGTGCCCAGGGTCCTGGGAGTCCCCGCACTGTCAGCAGGAAGCAGACCACACAGCAGGCAGGTCCCAGAGACGGGAAGTGCATTCGCGGTTACCAGGGGCAGGGGGATGGGGAATTGGGGCAGGGAATGGGGAAAACTTCTGCGTGAGGGAAACGCTTGGAACTTTCTGGAAAGAGGATGGGGCTGTGCCACCTTGTGAATGCGCTCTATGAAGCTGCTGATCTGTTCGCTTCCGAAGGTTAGTTTCGTGTTACGTGAATTTCAAAAAAAAAAAAAAATCAAAAACTTCTTTGACGGGAGAGCCCATTCCCTGGAGTGGAATGAGGGTGATCATTTACCAGCTCAGGCTAACCCGTTGTTGTAATTCTGGTTGTTATAATTATTATTCAGGTGAATTGGGCTTCAGTGGTTGAAGGTGTGTTAAGCATCTGCTTCCCAGAACAGAACCTGACCGGGGCCGCCTTCCTGGGGCCACCGGAGCACCCTGTCCAGGTGCCCTCAGGCTGAGAGGACTGAGCAGCGGACCGTGGAGCCTGTGGCTTTCGAGGTCATGGGCTCTACAGCTGCCCAGTGACCTGTGACCAGAGCCAGGCTCGGAGCCCGGCCCTGTGCTGTCCCCCGGGCAGGTGGGCTTCCAGCCTCTTCTGTGTCACTTCTATGGGTGCTCCTGCCAGGTGGACTAGCCTTATCGTCCTTCCGGGCGATCCTGGGTCTGGCCCACCTCACCAGGGTGAGTGATGATGGACTAACAGCCACAGCCCCCGAGGGCTCGCCTGGGACAGGCGGTCTGCCAGGCACACAGCAGGCGCGGCAGCTGATCCCTCACCCCGCCGCACAGATGGGGTGGCCGTGAGGGCAGGCCACCTCGCTGGGGTCTCACGGCCTGTGCTGTGCACACGGGTGCCTGTGGGAGGGACCCTGCCTGACTTCTCTGGCCTGCCCCCAACCCCAGTGGCTCGTGAATGGTGAAGGAGCAGGGACCGTGAATGGTGAAGGAGCAGGGACCGTTGCCTCTGTTATCAAAGCAAAGCCTGCAGTGGGCACTCCTTCCTGCTGGGGCACCTCCGTCCCTCCCTCCCCCAGCCGCCTGGGGCAGGGAGGCAGCTCAGCTCACTGGCTTTCTCCTTTGCCATCCTCTAGAAGGCCTCCCTTCGCCATGTCCACCAGGCCCCGGGGGACCTCCTGCCTTCCAAACCTCGCCCACCTTCTGGCTGGAGGTGCTGCTGAATGTGGGCGGGACTGGGGTGTCGCATTGTGAGAGATCTCAGGTTTCCATCCCGTCTCTCCAGAGAAACAGCACGCTTCTCGCTTCTTGGGGAGAAGGCAGGACCAGTCCCCCGAGCGTGCCAACAACGCATGCGCGCATCAGATGCAAACGGAAGCCCCCGCCCTGCCCTCCCGGCCGGCGTGACCCCGTCTACAGCAGGGTGGACACGCTGGAACCGTGTTGTCCCGCAGAAGTGTCCACTCGCTCACAGACCGCTTTGTGCTGGTGCTAAGTACCTGCCAGAGGGCACAGACCTGCGTCACTGGCCCCTAGGTCCCTCCGCCCTGATGACCCCTCACAGACACCCTCCCTTGGCGGCTTCCATGGGCTTCTGGAAAGCCCTGCCTGCATCTTTTTTCCCCGAGGATATGCCCCACATGTGGCAGGCAGCCAGGGAGCGGTCAGAGTGGTTTGGCTGCCCTGCCCGGCCCAGGCCGCTCTCACAGAGCGAGACAGCGGGTTGGTCTCCCGCGGTTCTGTCGGCTGCAAGTCCAGGATCCGATTTCTGGTGGGAGTCTCTTCCTGACTGGCACACGGCTGTCCTCTTGTGTGACCTCGCATGGCCCAGCAGTGCTGGCGTGTCTTTCTATAAGGGCACGAATCTGCTTTGCACAGGGACTAATTGGGGTGGTGGCCCTGCCTGGGGGCCTAAGTCCCCCTGGCCTTGCCAGCTGAGGGTCTCCAGAATGATGGTCTGGCACCCAGGGGATGGCCACCAGGTCCTCAGGGTCCTCACATGGGCGAGCGTCCTGATTTCCACTGGACAGGGGCCAGGGTGGGGGGCTGCGGGGGCCCCAGGGCAGGAAGGACCCCGCTGCCTTCCCTCCCGGCCAGGCTGCTGCCTTGGGGTGGGGTGGGGTGGGGCGGGGTGAGGCTCCTGGCTGTGTGTCAGCCCATTAAAGACAAGAGGAAGGGGGACCCTTTACACCTCAGGGATTGCCTGTCCTGGAGAGACCGTCAGCAGGCGTTTGCAGGCATTTCCTGTGGCAGCCCTGTGACACCCTTGAGGGCAGGGGCTGCCCGTGTCCCTAATGGAGACAAGGAAACAGACTCAGAGAGGCTGAGTAAGCTGGATCCAGGTCAGAGCCAGCGGCGTGCCCCGTCCAACCTGGGGCCGCGACTCCAAACCCGCGTGGCACTCCCGCGCAAGGTGCTTCCTGGCTCTGTCCCACCCTCGGCCCTTGGCTGTCCTCTGCTTGTCCCCCTGTCTGGCCTCCCATGTGTCAGACAAGGAAGTGGCAGCCAAATCCATCCAGGCGCCAGGCCTCCTTCTCCTGTGCTGCCCCTCTGCGCCCGCCTCACCATGGGCCTCCCCCGAGGTGCCCCGCACCCACCAGCAGGAGCCTCATGGCTGTCCTGCCCCGCACGCACACATGCAAACAAACTCCCCGCTCCGTTTCTCTCGCCAGAATCCTGGCGCGATTAGGTTTTCCTGTTCCCTGCCGGTCCCGGGCCGTCACACCGCACGGTGGTGAACTCGTTTGCGCCTGCTGTCAGGAAGCGCTCTCCCCAGTTACAAAAATAATTGAGCCATCATTGCACATCAGGGCTAGTGAATCACTGTTTCTCGTTGGGTTCTCAGGTCGTTTGTTTGCTCTGCTCTGGCAAAGGAGGTACAAACGCAGCCTGAGCAGCTGCCAAGTGGGTCCTGCCTGCCCCGCCCCTTTCCCGACCTCTCCCCTGACGCCCGCTTTCTGCTGAGCAGGGCAAGTTGTATGGTGCGCACCCCAGCCCCCAGAACACAGCCCCCAGGACACAGTGCACAGCCCACAGGACACATGGCACAGCCCGCAGGAGGCATCACAGCCCCCAGGACAAAGGCCTCCTCGGGCCTCCAGCAGGCTTCAGGTCAGGGCCAAAGGTGCCACCTGCTTCTGCTCTTTCTCAGCCGCCTCACTCCCAGGTCACATAGAAGGTGTCACCTGAGGGACGCCTATCAGAGGGACTTCCTGGGGCTGAACACATGAATGACCCCATACTGGGCAGCTTAAAACAACAGAAAGGTATCACTTCTCACTTCTGGAGGCTGGGATTCTGAGGTCAAGGTCCCTCTGAAGGTTTGGGGAGGGCCCTTCTTGCTTCCCCCAGCATCTGGGGGTTGCTAGCGGTCCAGGCTTGTAGACACACCCTTGATCTCTGCCTCTGCCGTCACATGGCCTCGCCTGTGTGTCAGATGTCCTGCGCCTTCCTCTGTCCCTGCTGTGGGACCGGGGCCCCGCTGTGATCCAGGGTGGTGTCAGCCAGAGGTCCTCATGCAAACCAGATCCCGCCTCCAGGCCTCGGGGTTGCAACGTGGGCACGTCTTTTGGGGGAGGGTGGGGGACACAATGCGACCCCCTATGGGAGCCAAGACCTCTACCTTTTGAGCTGTTGCAGCCACCAGGTGCGGCCACACCTGGACACCTGCGGGGTCCCAAGACAGGCTCCCCGCAGCAAGCTGGCCCTTCCTGCGGCAGGGAGGGGACTGGGAACACGTCCTCTGCAAGCCCCGAGTCCCCAAAAATTGTGAATCAATGTAGGAAAAAGTCTGTGTTTTGTTGACTCTCTCAAGGCGGTGACTGGTTCATTCATTGGCTGGCAGCGTGTGCCCATGGTCCCAGGAGGAGTCTTTGCTTTGGGACCATCGTTCCTTTCCAATTTCCCCCTATTTTAGTTACCAGTTAGCTTGTTTTGAGCGGTAGTACCCAGGTTTGGCCACCTGGTGGCGCAGGCGAGCCACCACGAGGAGGCTGGTCCCCAGGTTTTTTACCTTCGTTTGAACTTCCACCTGGGAAGTGTGAGCTTATGGGAACCGTCTGCCCTGGGAATCGCTGTCATCCTGGAACGAGCCGAGGGGCGAGCCCAGGTGGGGGACAGCTGTGAAAACGGCACTTAAAGGGTCATCCCAGCTGCAGGTGTGAGAGTGACCACCCACCCCCTTTCCCCCAACCGCTCTGTTCTGAAACTCGGGTTTTCGGAGTGCGACTGCCGTGCTCTGTTTCTGTCTCCGGAGGAGACTGTGGCCCCTTCACGTGGCAGCAGCGGGGAGCAGCTGGTGGGGCGTCTGGCCACCTTGGAGAGTGTGGGGACTGTTTTGGCCTCGGTGATGGGCAAGGTCAGGGCTGTGATGGGGCTGGTGGGGGTCCTGGGACACCCCCCCACCCCCAACTTCCACATCAGATGTCTGCAGTGTCCACCACACCCCAGACTTGCCTGCCTGTGACATGGCTAGGGGGTGTCACACTCAGCATGGGGTCTCAGAGAATTGGGATGCCCACGTCCAATGATGCTTACCTAGTCCCCAGGCAACCTCCACAGCCGTCGCCCGTCCGAGGCTTCTGGTGCTCTGTGTCCTTTACCCTTTCCTGGTGCCCACCCACCATCCCACCTCCCTCCACACCCCAGGGGCCCCAGGTCGGCCAGCTAGAGTTTGGGGCCCGTGGTTCATCCCTTCACAGTCAGACCTCCCCACGCCACACCCTGCTCCCAGAAACCCCTGCTGCAGTCCCCACACGGGACTTGGCTATTTGGCACGGCACTGTCTGCTGGCTCTGAGCGCCTGAGTCCAGCGTGTGCCCTTTATACACGTGTCTGTGTTTGTGGAGCTGGCAGTGGGGGGCCAGGGGGCCGACACATCACATCGGGCTCTGCGTCCAGGTGGCCAGGAAGCCCCACCCGCACTTGGAGGGCCTGGGACTCGGCGTCCCTGAGCTCTAGGTGCTCAGGGCCCCTTCTGCATGGCAGGGGCCTCCCTCTAGACACTCGTGGTTTTGCATCCTGTGCCTTTGTCCTCTCTGCTCAGATGCCTGGGGCCCCAGGTTCCACAGGTGGAGGAATCAGAGTTGTGTGACAGGGTGCAGGCAGGTAGGTGGGTGGCCCTGCCCCTGACTAAGTCCCTGCGCCTGGGAGCTGGTTGTGCAGTACCGGCCAGCACCACCAAGGGGCGCCGTGAACCGCAGCGAAGGGAGAGTGGTCCTGCTAAGGATGCAGGGATGCTCACCTGGTCTGTTCGCTCACCTCTGCCTCCTGACAGGTGGTGACCACCGACCACTTTGTCTCCTAACGAGCCAGTCAGGTGGGTTGGTGGGGGTGCTGGCAGTGGAAGAGGCACACGTGGCCGGGCCTTCTCCTCCTGGCTGCGGGCGGGGCCCTCAGGGATGATACTGGGACCGAATCGGGAGAGCCGAGACCGGTCTTTGTAGAGGCTTTTAGGGTTTGGAGAAAACCTGCCGCGGGACCGTTCTGCTCCCCCTCTTGGTCCCGTCACACTCGATGACACCTTTGAATCGCACATGTCACTGGTACCGCTGCCTGGTACTGTAGGTTTTGGAAAAGGAGATGTGTGCATTCACCACTTCCTACTCATCATTTAGTGAGAGTCCGTTAGGGTGCGGGACAGGCACCCCTCCTTCTCAGGAGCTCAGAGGTACATTACACACCCGTCACGCGAGCCCGTCACGTGAGCTGGGTTACGCTCAGTAAGTAACAGGATCCTCAACAAGTCTGTGTGTGTCTCTGGCCTGTGCTGCGCCGTGCGTTCCCGAGGAGGGTTTGTGTTGCTGTCACCAAATCCAGGACTCGGGCTCACAGCAAAGAGAGGGAGGCGCTGGGCACACAGCTTCTGAGAGCTCCCACCAGGAGTGCCACGGCCCCCCCCAGCCCCTGATGTCATTGTCCACACCGAGTGCCTTCATGGGAGGGAGGGCCAGTCTGTGAGGGGCCTGCAGGAGGGGCCACAGTGGCTGCCATGGGCACCGTGGGTGCCGCCCCCCCACGCATCCAGGACCAGACTGGCCCTGCTCTTGGGGTTTCACGGCAACCGGCCCGTGGGCATCACGCCTTGGTGACACACAGGGTTGAGTGACTTGCTCGGGGTGGCACAGCGAGTGAGTGACCGAGGTGGGGTTTCAGTCCAAAGGTCTACAACGTCTGCACGGAGCCACCGTCTCTGCTCCCTGAGTTCAAATTTGGAGATCGGCGACGAGGAGAAAGGTGGTGGGGTGGCCAGGCTGCCTCGGGTACCTCCATCTCCCTGCCACGTGTGACCTCCCTTGCGCTCGCAGGGACTGAGACGCAGGGTGTGGGGGGAGGGGAGGAGGCCAGTGGACAGTAAACCACTGAGGGTGTGGATGGTCAGCCCCGTTGCCATGACAGCAGGAAGCCTGGGATCGATGGACCTTGGCGGGGGCGTTGCCATGTGTGTTTCTTCCACCAGGTGGCAGCACGTGTCCTCTCGCAAACCACCTGCCACCTGCCCAGTGAGCCTGGGATCCAGGAACAGGAGAGGGCAGGGGGCTTCCCTCCGACCCCTTCTTTTACTAAAGAAACTGAGGTACCAAAGGGAGGTTGGCCACCCCAAACGCATGCACTGGCGGTCAGGCAGAGCCCCTGATCCTGTGGCCCCACGTCTCCCCTTCCAGTGCACACATGTGCCTTGCAGCCTGGGGCCTTGCTCCCAGTCTCCCTCGGCCCCGTGTGGCTAGTGTCGAGCCTGGTTTGGAAAGCTGATGCCGGACTGGTGAGCAGACAGACGTGAGCAGCAGTGAGAGGGGGTGTTAGAATACCCCTTGTCGAGATGAGGAAACCGAGGCTTACCCCCCATCATGTTGGCAAGAGGGGGGCTGGTCTGGAACGTGACTGGTGGGACATGGACAGGGAGGGCCGAGCCCCCAGCCCCGTGTGGTCTAAAGCCCCCTGTGCCCCGAAGAGGAAGAAGGCCTGGGCACTGTCCCCCGTGCCTGCGTGTTGCAAAGTCCGCCCTCGTGTGACCGGTGGCCCCGTCACCAGCCTCACAGCAACAGCCTCAGAGGAGGCGAATCTGGTGGTCAGGTGTGTCCAGAGTGGCCCGGGGACACGTGACCCCCAGCAGCCTCGTGTGGCGCCGGGTCCCGTGTGGGGTGGTGTGCCTGAGTCCTTCGTGGGACACTGAAGGAGACGTGCGGGGGGTTGTCACCTGACGCCGTACCTGTAAGGGGGGTGACAAGTGTCTGGGTGAGGACAGGACTGTGAGTGGGGGCCTGGCGGCTGCGCTTCCAGGCAAAGGCTGTGCCTCGCTCTGCTGTCTGCATCTCCAGGGACCCCTCAGTGAGTCCCGGGAGGGACACGCACTTGTGGGGACGGGAAAGGGGGCCAGAGGCCTGTGTGGGGGGAATGCTGGGGCCCCAGAGTTTGGGAAATGGGGGCGGAGGGGACTAATTCCTTGGAAGGAGAGTCCTGCCCCACCCCCACCCCTCCTGCAAAAACAAGCCACATCTGTGATGGTCAGTGCGTTGATTTGTGCAACAAGCATTTATTAAGCTCCACTGGATACCAAGCCTGGGCCAGCTGATGAGAATATAGGCACCAAGACGCCCCCCCAACCCACCCTCCAGGGGTCATGGTCCAGAGTTTGGGCACCGGTGTGTTTTTCTGGGCAGCGTGGGTCTAGAAGAGGAAGTGGACATGGCTCTCAGTCACCGTGGGTCCTGGCGAATAATCGTGGGAGGTGTGTTTGCTCATTGAGGTGCACAGTGAGTGTGGGGGTGCCTGGAGGGCGCCTGGGCAAAGCGGGGGACCTGGGTCTTCTGGTGTCCCAGGGCTAAAATTCCAGCCTCCGTTCCCCCCCCCCCCCCAGCCTCACCTGGTTCTCTCCTGCTCTCAGGGTGGGTGTGGTCTCCCCACCCGCCCCTCCCTGCTCCTGGCAGCAGCGGGCCCTGCGCTGGCTCTCCCCCGGGGGGTGGGGTGGGGAGCAGCTCGGGCAAGGTCGGCGCGTCCAGGTGAGGGCCCGAATTGTGAATGAGCCTTGGACAAAGTGTGCCCGTGAAGGAGATAATTGAAAATCAAAAAAGACTGTTAATTTGATTAGTCAGAGCGGTAGCTGAATTGTTCTTCATCAAAAGAGATTTAATTTTGACATGCAATTAAATCCTTCTGCTGCGCGACCTGCCCTGCATGCTGCAGACGCGCTCGCTCGGCGGCTGGGACACGGGGTGCTGGCCGCGGACGGGCTGCTCTGCGTTGTTGGGGGGGTTACAGGTGCCAGTGGAGGGGTCGGGAGAGGCGAGGAAGGGTCGCCGAGGGTGGGCTGGCACAGGGACTCAAATAGAGGCAAAGGCAAGAATTTGAACAGAGGAGCCAAGTGACAGGGCAGGAGGGTGAGGGGGATGGGAGGGGGGAGAGGGAGGCCCCTTCTGGAGGCCGCCCAAGAAGCGCACCCTGACTCCTGTTGGCCTGAGAACTATTCTGTGATTCCTGGGGGGGGGGGGTGAGGGGGAGTTTGCTGGCACACGGGAACGGAAGGCTATGGGGAGCCTGAAGTCAGGAAATGTCCTGGAGCGAGACCTGGTCATCTGTCTTGGAGGGGAGCAAACGGGATCATCCAGGAGCCCCCTCCCCCACGGGGCAGTGGTGGAGCCAGCGTCCGGCTCCGGGCCCCCACCCCACACTGGGGTCCCTGCTCCTCAGCCTTCCCTCATAGTGGCGCTTGTCTGCTTAGAAACACCACAGACTTCTTGTGCAGCCTGCGGAGCTGGGGGATGTGTGAAGACTTACGTGTTTTTGAGACTCCTGAGTTGAAACAAAACAAGCGTGAAGGGGTGTGATCGGAACGCACCCTCTTCGATCAAGGCCTCCTCATCTGGGGACAGGCAGCTCGTCCTCGGCGTCTGTCCCAGCGGCTGGGTGCAGACACTGTAGTCCTGGCTGTGACTCTCCAGCCCGGTGCATGAGGGACGGTTGTCACACAGGAGGTGGCGGGCAGGGGCTGGCCTGGGGTTGATTCAGGTGAGGAGCTGTCCCACCCCGAGAGCTCGGCACCCTGGGAGTCCAGCTGAGGGCCTGGGACAGTCAGACCCAGTGCTCTTTCTGTGGTTGGGGCGCTCTGGACAGGGGCCGTTTGCCCGGGGGCAGGGAGCAGAGGCCACCAGCTGGAGAGTGACCAGACTCTCCTCCAGACATCTTTGAGGAAAGGGGGTGATTTTCCAGTTTGGGATTTCCTGGCCTTCTTTCTGAGGGGTCACCTGATCAGTGACAGGGTGTTTACTACAACTTAGTATCTAGACAGAAACCTTGACAGGGATGGATGGGGGGCGCACCTGTGTCCCCATCTCCGCCCACCTGAGTCTGCCTGTCCACACACCTGTGTCTGACAACCCCAGCCACGTGCTGAAGTCTGGAGCCTAATTAGGGAAGTGAGTTTTACAAGAAGGGAAGTACTTTGTGCTTGGTCAAGCCCCCGCACCCCAAATTCCACACAGTCTCTTTGAAACTATCAGGAAAACAACACAAAACACCTCCAAATTTGAACAACCTGGCTGGAGGCCTGGTGACGGGTCAGGTGTGTGGGCTTGAGGTTTGGGGAGGGGGCTGGGTGAGGGGGATGAGGACGTGGGGCCGAGGCCACAGTGGTCATGAGAAAGCTCCTGACCGCAGGGCCCTGGGACGTGGGAATGGACCTGTGGACCATGGGCCAGTGTGCAGGCACCTGTTTTCTCTGTGCTCAGGCGGTCCCCGAGGTGGAGGGATGACAGAGGACCGACATCCAGGGCCCTGCTCTGAGCCATCCCTCCTTACCTGCGACAGTCTGTCCTTACGTGTCCCTGCCCCCGCCTCACCCCCAGCAGCTCCGTCTGGCTCAGCCTGGCTCCCGGCTGCAGTGAGCCGAGTGAACGGGTAACTTAACGGAGCTACTTTGTTCACAGTGGAGTGTCCCCTCCCTGACAGTGGTTTGAAAGGAATTCAGCTGAACACTTGGCTGGGAGTGAGTGAGCGTTGGGAACGGGGGTCCCTGCCCCCTCAGGCCCGGCATTTTCCCCCGTTGGCTGCTCCGGTCTCCCCAGTTGGCAGTCCTGGCCGGCCCCTGCCCGCCACCGCCACCTATACCTTCTACCGTGTTCGTCCAAACCTGCCTCGCTGGCTGGCTCGCTGCAGAAACCGGAAAGGCAGCTTTCAGGAATGGACACTGGATCCTTCTCTCCTCCCAAAACAAAACGTGGGGACAGGCCATGGGGCCCAGGTCAGCCCTGAGGACTGGTGGCTGCTGGCCAGGCTACTGGAGGAAAGAAGGAAGGTGTGTGTATGCTGAGCAAAGGGCCATCTGCCTCCGGTGGGGGACAGCTGGGCTCGGGGGCATGCGGGCCCCAAGACCCAGGATAATCGGGCTGATCCTCATCATGGCCCCGTCCCGAGCACCTTCTCTCTGCTTGGGGAGTTCTCCCATGGAGTGACCCCTGACCCCCGCCCACACCTCGAGGGGAACTCAGCGCTGCCCCGCTGTGCAGTTCAGGAATCACTGGCCCAGAGAGGTCACGCCACTTGCTGAGGTCACACAGCTAGGGCTGGGCAGGGGCAGGGCTGGACCCTAGGCGTCCGGCTACTGCGTGGGCTGGGACCACAGCAGGGACCCGGGGGGATGTTGGTCAGGGACCGGGTGTCTCGCCAGGGGCAGTGGCAGGGATTCTGTGACCTTCTCTGGAGCAGGAGTGTGGTCCTGGGGTCTGTGGTTTCCAGGGCATCACCCCTGCCCCCTCACGGGGGGGTCACTTCACCCACTTGCTGAGCTGGGGGTACTTTCCACACCCCCGCCTGCCCCCAGCAGGCAGACAGGAGTGTGCGTGTGAGAGGCTGTGAGGGTGTGCTTGCGTGTGTTTTCTGCCCGCACCCCCACCCCTGCACCCCACTCCCCACTCCCCACTCCTGGGCCAGCGGTTTCCGAGGGGCAGAATCTCCCTTGCTGCACCCCTCCTGCCCCGCCCCAGTCTCTGCAGGGTGGGCCACCGCACTCAGTGCCGGTGACCGACTGCCTGGGAAGGATTTTCCTTCGCTGTCTCCCTCACCTCCGGGGACAGGGACAGGGGGACCTTTGTCTCGACCAAGTGGCCAGGGTCTGGAGGGTTGGGTCTCAGACCCCCAGGATGTGACATCACTGAGGGCACCCAGGGTGTCCCTCAGGGCATGGGGCTGGCGTGACAGCTTGGGGAGCGGAGGGCTGGGGGGCAGGGGGCTCTCCGGGACGGAGGTGTCGGGGCTGTAGAGTGTGGCCTGGAAGCCGTTTCTCTGAATCAGACCCCAGTGCGAGGCACCCCAGGAGGCTCCGTCCGAGCAGACCCCAGGCAGAAGTCTGTCCTGGGGACCAGCCTGGAGGCGAGGCGTGGTCTCTGACTCCTGTGCCTAAAGCAGGCCGGGGCTGAGGAGGAAACCAGGAGCAGCCCGTGAACACGGGAAGGGTGGACCGCGTGTGCGTGTGCCCCTTGCTCGCATGCGCCCCGGGGGCAGCCAGCGCGTGTCTGCTCCTTGCTCAGCTCAGTTTAAATGAGAGCAAATGGCGAAAGGCACCGCCCCCTCCAGTTTCATTTGCTGGCTAAGTCTCCCGCAACAACCGAAGAGCTTAACGGATTTCCTTTATTCTCAGCTACGAGGGAGCCCTGCTTCCGCGGGAGCCAGTCCTCAGGAGAGGGCTGGGCCCTTCCTACCCCGATGCAGAGGCACCCCTGCCCACCTACCCATACCGCCCCCACCCCCCGCCCACCCGAGGGAGAAGCTGGTCCCTGGATCTGGGGGCTTGGCCTCCCGCTCCTCTCCTGTCACCTGCCTGAAGCCCCTCCCTCCATCTCTCCAGAGTCCCTTCCCCACTGGGACCTGCTCACGAGGAGGTGTCCCCAAAACATACTTAGAGCCCGTCCCAGAACCCCAGGGAATCCCGGCTCCCCTAGAGGAGGGAAGGGGCCAGTGCCCCCTCCCAGGTGGCCTGTGGGCGTCATCGGTAGGGACACCAGTCCCATTGAACTCACACGTACCAGTTGTCCCCGGGGCCGGCAGAGCTTCCCGTCCCGTCCCTGGCTTGGTCTGGGCCTGGAGTGGACGAATGGTGAGTCACGTGCCCACACCTGTTCCAACGAGGGCCCGTCTGCCCGTCCCGCCCCCCACGGGAGCTGGAGGAAACTGCTTCTCCCGGGCTCGACGTGGAGGTGACAGGTTCTCACCCTCCTGCTGTTCGTCACACAGGGGCTCCGGGCGGTGCCTCCCTTCCCAGGATAGTCCTCGTGCCCATAGGCACCTGGGCTGGCAGCCGAGTCCTTGTCCAGCTTCTTCTTCCCTGGGTCTTACTTCCTCTAGACGGCGATGGGGGGGCCGGGGAGGCTTGAAGGAAGGAGGGGAGGTTGTGGGGGGCTGTCAGCTGACACGTGACCTCAAAACGCAGCAGGATGGGCCAGTCACCAATAATGCGTGGGACCCTGACGCCCTGGGAGCCTTGAGCTCTAGAACCCAGGCCTCCCACCTGCCCACTGAGTGCGCACACTCAGCTCCCCCTTCAGGTGGCAGGAAGCAGGAGCACATCCATGGTACACCTTCGCCCATGGTCCATCTCAGCGTCTGATCCCAGCACAGAATGTTCCAGAGTAAGATGCTCCTGTGTCCCCAGGGTCGCTCTGCAGGGCTGCCTCGGAGGAGCTGCCCCCTACCTGTACTGGGGGCCTGTGGCCGGGCACGAAGGGTACGCGGTGACTCCGAGCTCTCCCTGCCGGGGCCTGTGACAGGTTGCCGGAAGGGGACTTCCGAGCTGCTCCATTGCATAGTTTGTGCCCGTACAGCCTGGGCTCTGCCCAGGGACATGGGTCCCTTCCGTGTCCTGGGTGTCTCGGCACCTGCCTCCCAGGGCACGCCCCGGTGACCAGGACATGCTGGTGACCAAATGCATGGATCTGGCCGACTGGTCAGGGTTTTGAGCGGAATCAAGCAGGGGCTGAAGGTCAGGGCACCCGAGGAGGAGGGGAAGAGGAGGCCCTGGCCCATCCCTGGCTGCTGCCCGTGGACAGGCACCTCCTGGCCCCGTGCACACGTTGGGCACAGTGCGGGCGCGTCCCCGCATTTGTCCTCTCTAATGGAGCGGTGCGGGGCCGGCGGCATCGACGGCGTGGGACGGGGCATCAGTGTGGCGTCGTGCACAAGGGGCCCACTTGCACAGCAGCAGCTGGCGGGAGCTGGACAGTGGTGCTCTGTTCAGGGTGTGTTGATGTTTCGGGCCCTGGGGACACCGACTCTGACAGATGACTTGGTGGTGCTGGCACAGTGCACCTTGGAGTCACGGCTTACTTCCCGAGCCGCTGTGAGCCGCTGGTGCCACCCACCCCTTTGAAGTTAAACGAGCACTGTTCAGAGAAAGCACCGCTCGGGGGAGACAGGCCTGAAGCCCGAGGGTGTTAATGGCTCGGGTGCCAAGGCCGGGCCCTGCGGTCCTTCGTGCAGGAAGCGTCTGTTCCTGGCGCCTGAGCCTGAGAGGTGGCCACCTGCCTGCCGGGGATACCGGCACAGGCCTGGTCGTCGAGCAGACCGCAGGCTGGGTATTGGGCTGCCTCTGGCACCCACCAGGTCAGTTCTAGTGACCGGTCGCTTGTTTCTGTCCTGGTGCTGCTGGCCTGCAGCTCCCTGCAATCAGGACCCCAGGGGGCAGGCTGTTGTCTTCAGAGTGAGCACACAGCCGCTCTGCTGATCCCTCTGCAGTGTTGTGTGGGTGGGGGCGTCCTGGGTGCTGCCCTTCCTGCCACACCAGTGTCAGCTGAGGCCTAGAGGAGGGGGCGGGGCCATGGGCAGCCCGGGGGAGGGGGGGACAGAAGGACCAGCCAGAGGCGCTTTTGTCCGACTCTGCCTCCCCCTGGCTGCTCACCAATGGCCTGTGTGCGTTCCGCTCATCGGGAGAAGTTGTTACACGCTGCAGTTCTCAGGTCACGTACGTGGACAGTAGCCTCTTCCTTGTGAGGGGTCCACTCTCGTGGGGGTCCTCATGCTGCTGGGCGCCTCTGAGGGTCGGAAGCATTTGCGTGTCCAGAGTGCCCCCTAGAGCTAGTCAGATGTGTGGGGCCTCAAGGCCTCTTTCCCATATGCCGGGGCAGCCACACAGCTTCTGGGGTCTGCTGGTGGTCATGTCAGAGGTGGTGGGAGTGACATGGCCCTCGAGTCCCTGACCCAACCCTCACCAGGCGGCTCTCCCTGGCTAGGGCTGCCAGTTACTTCCAGCCTCAAAGAGGGCGCCTCTGGATGCAGGACATAGGGGCTCCCCGTCCCCCACAGTGCCCTGGAGGCCCCAGCTGGCGTGCATGTAGCTGGGCACACCCCCTCCTCGACCCCCCGCAGCCCAGCTCCAGGCCCAGCACAGGTGGCTGCCCTCGCCTACCCCTCCCCGCAGCCCAGCTCCAGGCCCAGCACAGGTGGCTGCCCTCGCCTACCCCTCCCGTCCCCCCGGGGGCCATCTGCTCCCCGAGGTTGGACTGTTTGGCTTGCAGGGAGCTGCCTCCCACCGTCAGATTCCAGGCCTCAGCCAGTCCTGGAGCAAACTGGTGATGAGCTGACAGTATTGGCTTCAGAGAAGCGCTCAGTGAGAGGCGTGTTCTCCCGAAGGTGAGAGAATACCGGAGAACCACAGGCAGTTCTGGGCTGCCCTGCCTCACACTGACCGACCCCACCGTGGGGCAGGGTTCAAACTCCGCAGGCCATGCTTGGCTTTGTGAGAGAGCTGGCAGGTGACAGAGCAGGTCCCCTGGAAGGGAGTGATGCGTTACTGGCCGCCTTTGTGCCCCGCCCACTGAGCACACCCCCCCGGCAGGGAACACCCGTGGGGGGGGGGTGCTTTATTTACGGACTCCGGGAACCTCGCAGGTCAGCCAATGTCTCTTGCATGTTAACGTGGAAGTGGCAATTAACCACCCAAATAAGACATTTTTATAACATTTTTATTGAAGTTTTAATGAACAAATAAAGAAACGGAAATCTGCATATGCCTTGTGAGCCGTATAAAAATGACTAAATCTAGAGGAAGTGGCAGGAAGCAGCCACACCTCCACTTGCCCTGCCTCTCGGGGTAAATAAATAAGGCCACCCTCAGGTGGGCCAGCTCCAGGAGGAGCCAGCGACCAAGGAGGGGGTGCAGTTCGAGAGGGAGGAAGGCCCCGGGCTCTGAGGCCCGCTGGGTCCTGGTGACAGGGGTGGTGGCCTAGGGGGTTGGAGGCATCCTGGGAATCCTCCTGACCCCACTGAGCATGGGGGCGCTGAGGCGGCGTCCTCTGATTGCGCTGGGGACGTCTGCGGGGCTGGAGGGGAAAGCGGAGTCAGCCCGCGGGAGCTGAGTGGAGCCGTTCATTGGCTGAGCCCACTGGTGAGGTCATGGGCGAACCTGTCGGCAGGTGGACTGGTGCGTGGACAGCAGAAAGCGGGGCAGGGAGGGTGGGGGGACGTGATCCGCTGTCTGCCGGGTGTTACCTGATGAGAGGGGGTGACTCAGAAGGACAGCACCCCATGGTCACCCTCTTCCAAACCCTCCGGCCAAACGTGGCTGTTTTCTGACATGGGGGACGTTTGTCCCTTTGCCTATGTCCTTTCCTTCCCCTGAGAAGTGCACCTCTGTGGCCGAAAGCTGACGTTCGGACAGTGGGGACAGCCCAGACAGGCTGCCCGCTCCTGGTGATTGATTACCCACGGTACACCAGTCCGCGGGCCACCACGCCTGTTTTATCACAGCCAACTTAAAACTCATGCGGCCGCCGCCCTCCCCCCAATAATTTGTTTCTTAAAAAAAAAATCAAGGAGTGTGATCCAGAGCAATTTTTCTCAGTTAACATTTATGATTACGTTTCTGAGTTTCCTCGGCATGGTTCTGAGGGGCGCTGTGATGGAATTTAACGTCACCTAAATCGCCGACACCAGTGACCCTATAAATCAACACAGTTGGCAGAAGGAAACCTCCCGGCTTCCTCTTCTCCACTCTGCACCGGCTTGATTCCGTAGCAGGGGCTCGAGTCCCAGCCAGGACCCCCTCAGCTGCCAGCCCACCCCGCTCTGTCTCGGAAGCCTGCCGACAGAGTTCCGTTCCCTGGGGATGCAGCCTCAAGGGGACTTCCCACCTCCTGGTCCGGCACAGGCACCCTTGCAGAGCCTGACCCAGGGGAGCCCCAGGTGAGGGACTGTCTGGGCCAGGCGCTGTCCGGCTGGCGAAGAGGCGCCAGCAGCACCTGTGCGGTGGCCGGGTCGCCGTGTTTCAGGGGCACCCAGGCGGTCGCCAGGCTCCCTGCCAGCCGAGGCTGACTGGCCACTGGGCCTCTTGGCTCCCAAGCTTGCTGCCTTGGTGGGGTTGTTTTAAAGTCTGTGAAGTTCTCAGGGCCTCTGCCAGTGTGTCTGGAAGTGCGCTCTTTCAAAGTGTCCAGCGTCCTTAATTAAACACTGGGCTTCTTGGGCTCAGCGCGCTTAAAATACCGGATTAGCTAAGGTGCATGGGGGTCAGGAGGGCCGAGGAAGGGCGAGACACCTGATCAGCAGCTCGCTGGCTGTCAGCAGGAAAAAAATCAAGAAATAAAGATGACAACCCCCTCACCCCTGAAGAGCCCAATGCAGAAGATGGCTTGGCCCGGCAGAACCTGCTGGGACCCAGTCTGTCGGGCCTGCCGTGGCCTGCTGTGGTCTTCAGGGGAGCGGGGACTCCTGTCTCTGTCTGGAAGTGTCAGCTGGAATGTCAGACAGTGGGCCGGCTGGCCTGGGCAGAGGGTGCCTCTCGCCCTGCAGGGTGACTCCTCACCTTCGGCAGCCACAGTGAACGCCTCTGTGGGATTCGGGGGAGGTTAGGGTTAGTAGGGCCTGTAGGCTGCTGGATGGAATACAGTTGAATTTGACTTACAGATAAACAACAGGTACATTTTAGTATCTGACCTGTACTTGTACTAAGAAGTATCTGTTCGTTTGAAGCTCAGATCTGACTGGGCATCTGCATTTGTATTTGCTGCATCTGGCAGCCCTGGGGGAGGTCCTGGCAGTCAGCCAGTCCCCATTGCCCCAAGCCTCGTGGTAAGAAGTGAATTCGGTGTGAGTGGCAGCCCACCTAGCTCATCTGAACCTTGATTCTTGCACTCAGAACCCAAAGCTGCTGAGAGGGTGGTGATGTGTTGACGGTGTGTCGGCCTGGTGCTGGTCCAGAGGACCCGTTTCTGAGGGTCTCCAGTGCCCTGGGCAAGGTCTGCAGGGCTCTGGGCGAGAGACCCCTTTCTGGTCTCTGAGTTTCTCCTGAGCCTTGGTGAGGAGGTGGGGCTGACCCATGACTCAGGGGCCAAACCGAGTGGTGGAAATGGTGTGATCGGAACCCCGAAAGGGAGCAGCGAAGAGGGGAGGGATCAGAGCCAATTTCGTGGGTGAGGTGGGTGCTGAGCTGGACGCTGCGGGCTCCGTGGGTGAGGTGGGGGCAGATCGTGCAAACAGGGCGACCCGCCTGGTGGGAGGGGAGGGGAGGCGTTTCCAGCTCCAAACTTGCCCTGCTTGTCCGGCCTTGAATCCCAGATGGAGAAAAACAGCTCGTTTGGAATCTGGCAAGTGGAAGCTGCTTGTAGTACAGAAGGAAAAAATCCTCAATTTAGCAATTTTAAAAATGAGATAAGTTGCTAAATACTTTTCTTGGTATCAGTTTATTTTTTAAAATTAGATTTTATTGATTACTCTATTACTGTTGTCCCCAATTTCCCCCCCTCCACCCAGCACCCCATACTCCCTCAGGCAATCCCCACACCATCGTTCGTGTCCGTGGGTCATGCGTTTAAGTTCATGGGCTACTCCATTTCCTGTGCTGTTCTTTACACCCATGGCTGTTCTGTGACCACCTGTTTGCACTTAACCCCCTCGCC
>VMDR010011066.1:0-29324 GCA_007922815.1 Macrotus californicus | reverse complement strand
TGAATTTCTACTCTAGCCTCTTTAACATATGAGTATGATTATAATTAATGTTCTGTGTTCTTGTCTACTAATTCTATTACCTGTGTCATTTCTGGGTCACTTCTTATTGGTTGGTTTTTCTTTTCATTATGGGTAATATTTTCCTGCTTCTTTTTATGTTTGGTATATTTTGACTACATGCCAGAAATTGTAAATTTTACTTTGTTGAACAATGGATATCTTTGCAGTTCTATAAACATTCTTGATCTGCCCTGGCTGGTGTGGCTCAGTGGATTGAGCACTGGTCTGCGAACCAAAGGGTCACTGGTTTGATTCCCAGTTGGGGCACATGCCTGAGTTATGGGCCAGGTCCCTGGTAGGAGGGAACCACACATTGAAGCTTCTCTCCCTCTCTTTCTCCCTCCCTTCCCCTCTCTAAGAGTAAATAAATAAAATCTTTTTAAAAAGTAAATAAATATCCTTGATCTTTGTTCTGTGGTGTCATGAAATTACTTGAAAGAAATTTGATCCTTTTGAGTTTTGCCTCCGCTATTTGCTGAGAGGACCAGTGCAATGTTTTGCATAGCGCTAGTTATTCTCCGTTACCAAGGCAAAGTCACTCTCAGTACTCTGTCTGAAGTCCATAAATTATGCTATTTTCTACTCTGGCTGATGGGAACAAAAACTAGTAGAATTGAATAGTCTTAGTCAAAATCTTGGCCCTACCACTGGCTAACTATATAATCTTAAACAAATCACTTAATATATTTGAGTCTCAGTTTCATAGTCGATAATGTCAGGGACCAAATAAATAACAGATAAAAACTCTTATCAAGGACTATTATAAAGTCCATTTATTTTTCTTCTTTATTAGTTTGCTTCCTTTCCAATAGTGAAACAATCCCAGTTGTGAAGAACATCTCTGCTTTTTGAGGGCATATATAAAATGTTTTTTCTTCACTCTTACCTATTCTTCTAGCACTATGTCCTGCTATTCATTTCATTTATTCATGCACAACAAGTATTTACATTCCTCACACTGGGTTGATAGCTTAAGGGACTCAGAGCAATAAGACTTAGTTCTACTTTTAGAAAGCTTACAGTTCAGAAAGTGTGTCCAGCACTCTGGCCATTCTGAAGTCCCTTCTCTCTATCAAGCTCTCAGGCAGATGATATCAGGTGCTTGAAGCATTTTGAAAAGAGGACAGACTGGAAGGTGGGCTAGAGCTCAGAGCTGCCTGAGTAATTAACTTCATAGGGCCAAATGAGTGGACAATGAGTGGTGTCTAGTGGGGAGGGCAGGAAATATCGTCCATGTGTGTGTTCATGGAACAGCAAGGCCAAGGGTATTATACTTGGGAGCGGGCAGTCTAATGGGGGTGGCCAAATACCCAGAACAGAAGAAACCAAAGCTACAGGGCCATGGCTTCAGGAATATCATGGGAACCCAGGGAAAATATAAAGGCTTTCAGATCTGAAAGAGGTGAAACCAAGCTACTTGCCTCTTGCTCAGAATGGCCTGGACACTCTGCATCTTTAAATACAGTGATGAATGAGCCAGCTGTCAGGAGTTGAGAATAAAACAGAAAAGTTCACATATGAGGCCTCTATTCATGCTTCCCCTGGAAGCCTGTCCATATCTTTCCCATATTTATAACCCAACTTACATCACTCCCTAATAGAAATCCAACAGGACATGATTGACTTCTCCTCTGAATCCTTAATCATCTTGTCCTGTAACTCTTAGAGGACATATCACAACTGGCTTTTCATTTGTAAACATGATTTTGCTTCGTCTATACAACAAGCATCTTAGGAACAGTGATTACTTTTTTATGGATTCTAATCCCATCTTTGCATTGAGCTTCACAAAGCTGGACAATTCCTTTAGCCTCTCTGAGCCTGGTTCCTCATCAGTAAAATAAGCATAACAAAACCTGCCCTGTCTGTACCACCTGGGGTTGTTATAAAGTACCATCAAAGTCAAGCTTATTAACATACTTTATAAATGGTTAGGCAAATGTGACTACAGACGGGTACATTGAGGTACTAAATATTTAAGAAACTTCTTTAGTAAGTCTATGAGCAAATACTGGCAGAATTAAAATGAGGCTGCCCCTCCCATTCCCATTTCCACTGCCAACAGCAAAGTTGAAAGCATGGGCTCTAGAAACAGATTTCCTGGGTTAGCTTTCTGCAAGCACTATTTCTTATTCACTTATATATCTCCCAGGTACACAATGGACATCCAGTGTTAAGGACTGGAGCAATGTCTAAGAAAATGCAATATCTAACTGGCCATGACATGGGCATGTCACTTAATCTCTCTGGGTGACTGGTTCTTTTTTGTTTTTTAGTCCTTTCCCAAGGATATGTTTTTATTGGTTTTAAGAAAGAGGAAAAGAGATGGAGAGAGAGAGAGAAATGGAGAAACATTGATGTGAGAAGCATTAATCAGTTGCATCCTGTACACACTGGACTGGGGTTCAAACCCACAACCTAGGTATGTGGCCTGACCAGGGATGGAACCCACAATCTTTTGATGCTTGGACTGATGCTCCAACTAACTGAGCCACCCAACCAGGGCTCTGGATGACTAGTTCTTGATCTACATCTTAAGGCCTAGTTTTAAATGAGCTTCTTTTTTTAAAGATTTTATTTATTTAGTTTTAGAGAGAGGGAAAGGGAGGGAGAAAGAGAGGGAGAAAACATCGATGTGCAACAGATACATCAGTTGGTTGCCTTTCACACGTCCTCAGCTGAGGACCTGGCCCTCAATCCAGGCATGTGCCCTGACTGGGAATCAGACAGGCGATCTTTTGGTTCACAGGCTGGCACTCAATCCACTGAACCACAACAGTAGGGGCTAGATGAGCTCTTTTTAAATTCTCTTATATAACAATACTTTAAAGTTCATCTAATAAGTCATTCTTAAAGATACTAGAGACAATTATTTCAATTAAAAACAAAAACTTTAGTGAGTATGAGTATATTTGAAGAGTAAAAATCTTGCTAGGCCTCTTACTAGCTTAGTGACCTTGACAAAGCATTTAAGCTCCCATTTTCTCCTCAGTAGCTACTTCATAGAATTGCTGTGAGGATTAAAATTTAAAGCACCTAACATAGTGAAACACAATGGTAGCCAGCAATGCCAAACAATAACTACAACTAGACTTTAAAAAATTAATTTTTTAAATGGCTTTTAAAAGCTTAAAATCAGTCTTCATGGTTCAATATGTTGAAATACCAGTCATCCACATTTACATTATGAGCCACCAAGATTTTAGCCCCCAATAGGAATCTACTCCTTTCTATCTTTGTGTCTCTCTTTCTTCTGAAATACCTGCCCTTCTTCACCACCTAATGAACTCATCATTCTTTCATGCCCATATCAAATGTCACTTCCTCCAGAGTCTTCACCTCCTCCTCCTCCCAGCAAAGAGAGGCTTCCTGGTGCCACCCCCCTTGATGACAATAAAGCTATGTGTCATTTCAAATACCACATATCTTTATGAGCGTATCTCCTTTACCAGATCACGAATGTCTTTTTAAGGACAAAATGAGCACAGGTCCTGGCACATGGTAGGTGCTCAATATATTTTTTATTGTTTGAATAAATAAATGAAAACAAAATGAATTCTTCTGATTTTAGCTGCTCTTTAGTAAATCCACTTATTATTTATAAGAAGAAGAAAGGGCAAGTGAGGGATCTTGTGGAATTCTAGAAGTTCAGGTGCACTCTAAAAGAAAACATAATCAGAATTTTTTAGAAATTCAGCCTCAGAGAGTAGTAGGAAACAGTGTCGTGATGGTTAGAAGAGTTCCAGAGCTACCTGATGTTTTACTGAAAACATAAGAAAGCTTCCAAACTCTGGGGAATCAGATGACTCATCTTTTCAAGTCAAGGCAAGCAAGAATGAAAACCAACCCAGGGTTAGGAGACTATCAGCGCCACCCCAAACAGGCTTAAAATTTCAAACAAGTTGGATAGGAAACCATGCCTGGCCTGTTTTTTTTTTTTTAAAGATAATTATGACTCTGTTGCTCAACTGTGGATGTTGTAAAACTTAAGCTAAATCACACACATTTATATTCTGGAATCAATTTTCCCAAGATGTGAAGAGTTCAGAAGTTTAAACAGAGAAGGTTTATAGCCATCACTAATTACCACAGGGACCAAGGGTAAGTTATTTTATCTTTCTGGGTATTAATTTTGTTCATTGCAAAATGAGAGCATTGAAGTGGATGACTTTCAAAGTCCCTCATGACTCTCAGCAAAGTCACAGAAAAGGAGAAGCACAGGGAATCGTTTGGAATAAGCAGAATTGACATCTGCCAACATGATATGTTTTCAGAGTCAAGAAGGAAGAGCCTCCGTCCAAAAATATCTCTGCTCCAGTAGGACCAAAACCCACGAATTAAGTAGTAGGAAGCAGTAGAAGACACAGGGTCTTTGGAAATAACCAGACCTGGGCTGCAGGGCCAACTCTGACACCAGCTTCCTATCAGTGAGCATGTTACTAACTCTCTCTAAGCCTCTGTTTTCTTATCTGTGAAATGGTAAAGTCCACACTCTATTCTCCAGGGTGGATAAATGGTGGTCAAAGTACATCAGAGCGCTGAGAGTGGCAGGCCTGCCCACCCCCAGTACATGTGTATTTATTTATTTATAGAATTTACACATGCTCCTTCCTTTCCATGTTAAAACTTATACAAGATAAACATTACTAGCCTACAGGGTTAGTAATGAGGAAGCAAATAATGAGCTCAGGTTACCAGCCTCTCCTCCAAAAAGAAGTAGGATGAGAAGGGACTAGCTGCTTTCTGAGCTTCCCTAGAAGAACAAACATTGTCTGGCAAGCCCAGCCCCACTGGAAAAACGAACCCTTCCCAGGTCCAGCCAGCAATATAATTACAGTAATAGTGTCCAGATAATGGAGAGTTGACTATAACTTTGTTTTCCTGAACCTGCCAATACTCCCACTGAATTAAGAGTTGACTATAATATAATGTTAAAAGGTGATTTTTTTTAATGTTTGAAGATTTTATGTATTTAGCTTTAGAGAGAAGGGAAGGGAGGGAACAAGGAATAGAAACGTCGATGTGAGAGAGACACACCAATCCGTTGCCTCTCACACACTCACAACTGGGCCCAGCCGCAACCCAGCCACGTTCCCTGATGGGAATCGAACACCTTTCGGTTTGCAGGACATTGCCCAACCCACTGAGCAACACCAGTCAGGGTGAAGGGTGATTTGTATGGGCTATTTTCCTTTCGATCAGTGGATGCCACAGAAATCCTCTTTAACAGTTTTTAGAGCCTAAGAATCTAAGACTCAACCAGCACTTTCAGAGTGGAAAAGAATCAATTCCACAGCCAAGACCCTCACATAAGCAGAACACCCAGCCTGCCCCCAAAGCATCCTGGGAAATGTGCCGGGTGGAGATAAAAGGAGATGCAGCCATGTCAGCCCTCCCACACATGGCTTTGGACAGAATAAAATGAGGTGGTTTCTGACACACATCTGACATGATACCTAGCCCTGTGAGCAACTTCTATGGTAGTTACTATCATTAATCACAGCTGATCCATGTGGTGCCAAAGTCTACAAGTGTTTTGCTGTGCCACACTGCCTACCTACCAAACAATGGTATCTGGACTTTTTGGACATCTCACTATGAATTTTTTTAAAAACAGGTTCACATACAGACTCCAATACGTGTGTGTGTGTGTGTGTGTGTGTGTATGTATTTATTTAATATATACCTGTCACTTTACATGTTAAAACTTATACTGGATAAACATTAAAAATCCAGATAAGTATTTTAAAACCTTTAAATCATCTTAATTTCATTCATTTCTAGAGCAAAAAAACAATAAGCAATGTGTTTGATCACGCTTTGTTAGTTTTAGAATCTTGATTAAAGTTGTGCATCACAGCAGTCCGAAGGTCTGCATCGAAGTGCAGTTCATAGCCACACTCATTGTGATATCCGCTAGAGATGGAAAAGAGCTTCACATGGCAGCTCTGAATGGAACCGGTAGAAGTCCCTCATTGACCGCACGTACTGAGTCACAACACTCATTTTTCAGTCCTAGCCGCCATCTATGCGGAGGTTTTTGTTTAAGTTTGGCTAACAAAATTTCATCATTCTTCATGCCAAAAAATCATTTCTGCAAACAAATTATTTATATTTTTAACAAACAAATTCAAAACCCACTGAAACTCTTTGGAAAAGTATTAAACCTATTAAAAAATTCTTTTTCCAAGGTTATTAGGTATGCAGGTGACAAACATGTAACTTCTACAACTAATCATTCTCACAACAGAAACATTCCCCAAGAGCTATTTTCAAAAATGCCCTCTGGGTTTCTTTTAAATAGCAGTTTGTTTCTCATTATTCAATGTCATTTTAACCTTGAAGAGACAAGCTATTTATTTATCTGTGGTAACTTTTCTTTTAATTTATCTGCTAGGTTGTACCTTGCTGGCAACCATTTGTCATCACATAAGTGTCGAGAAACTGGAGATTTGTCTCTAACCTCAACACCATTTTTAGGTGCTGTGACACGAGATTAACAGTGAGTCGTCATGTTCATGGCTATTTCTCACTCCTTATAGAGCAGAGGTCAGAAAACTACAGCCCTCAGGCCAGATCCAGCTCACCCCACAATGGTAGAATTGAATTGTTGTGACAGAGACCATAGCCTGCAAAGCCTTAAAACACTATCTTCCTCTTCACAGAAACAACTTGCCAAGCCCTGCTATAGATCATTATACAGTATTTACTATTAAAGATTTTGTTGCACAAGATTCTTGGAAGTTTAAACACTATGACTTTGAGTGCTTTTCCCCAATAACTGCCTATGAACAACGCAGTGATTAAACTCTGTGATTCTTTCCCTCTGCCTGATCTGTTCTTTGATTAAAGAAGTCATTCATATATGCATGATTAGTATATTTCTTCCATAATATATTTTCCTCAGTGAAGAGAGAGAACAGTTTTTCATCCATTTCATTACTGAAATGGAATCTAGAACACACCATAAGCTGAGACACGTTAGAAACACCTGTACTGTAATCCAACCATGTCAGAAACTCCCCACCCTATCTACTCTATCCTCATGCTTGTTGTTGCTGCAGTGCTTTTGTGCCTCGTCCAGTGATATTTGCTGACAAAGGAACACATTTTTTGTTATTTGAGAGAGTTTTTACCATGGCAGAAGAAAAAGTGTTTCCTTAATAGCATGTAGCTTTTTAACGGCTGGGCTTAAGCAAAAACCGCAGTTAGTGAAATTATGTTAAGTGAACTTGAGCATTGCCTGGCAAAATCCTATACAAAAAGCTGACCTGCATGCTCCGGATTCTTCCTTTCTAAATGTCACAATAATCATGACACCTTCATGGGTAAAACTCAAGAACAATGTACACTTTGGGTCAATGCCTATTGTTAACAATGTTAGATTTAAATCCACAGTTCAAAGATGCTTCATTAAAATTTCTAATTATTTTGACTACTTTTTGTCAGATTTGACTAGATCATCATTTTATCTCTTAATATGGCTGACAAACTTTCAACAGGAGAAGTGTCTACTTGGCCATTTTTCTCATTGTTTCCTTGTGTGTCCATTATAGACATTATCTTTAATTCACAATTTCCCTACCTACCTATATCTTTTAAGCCTTTTATTCATTTTATGAAGGTTACTTTAGCTGAAACTACACAATATACTATTCTTGGAATCTACATGGGCTCATGCAAACTATAATATATCACAGTATGCTGAAAGCCAATATCCACAAGAAAACGACTTGGTCAAGCCTCTTCCCGTGTTGTGGAGGCCGCACTGTCCCCTCACAGCACTTTGTGAACTATATTTGACATTTGTCAATCTATACATTATATATGAGTAACACTTTATTATTCTTATTTTTTTGGATAAACACATATAAAAGCCATATATTTTTTCATACCCAAATGGATTGTCTTGTGCACCCTAGTTTGGAGACCACTGTACTATACAATAATTTTACCATTTTAAAAAGTATAATTCTCAAATCAAGGGAAGTGAGAGTTATTCTGTTAATACTCACTGAGCACCTACCACATTCTATATATACATATATATATATCAGGAGCTATACAAGTGTTAGAAAGATGAATCAAAACAAATCAGACATAGCTCCTGCCTTCAAGTCCAGTTATTCATCCATTTATTCACCCACTCAGCCAACATTCCTGATGTCTTCCAGTTCCAGGGATGGTGCTAGGCACTAGGGTTGGGTGGCATGGTGACTTTCACTTCAGACACAGCAGATTATTCAGCCAACTTGAACTAGCTTGAATAGATTGGTCATTATCGTGAAAATTTTCAGGTTTTCGCTGCCCAGAATTCATTCTTCCTTCCTAATAGCATTCCAATTTCCTTTGGGGTAATTCTCTCATTCCCATTGTGAGACACTGAACCGAGCTGAAACTGTTGGAACCGAGACATTGTGCATCAGAAGTACAAACTCTGCAGATAAAGGCAGGAGTGAACGGAAGCAGAAAAGAGGGACCAAATGATCTCAGAAAAAGAACAGCTTCATTTCCTTACTCTCTATTGCCCGTTTCCAGACCCCTTAAGGCTCAGATATACTTCATTTCCTCTCCATAAACACCTATAACGTTGTCTCACTGTCCAAGACAATGGTGTGGTATAAGCATATAATAAACATATCATTTTACATGAGCTAATTTGAGTGTTTTTTCCTCCTTGCAACCAAACAATCCCTGAGAACAGTTTGATTCCAAGAAAGGAGCAGCAAACAACAAACACTAACAGGAAATTAAGAATAATTATTGAAAAACAATGACACTCTTCTCCCTTTCCATCACCACCCTCTACCTTAGATGAGGAGCTAAAGATCAGGGATATACAGTGGAGAATCAGCTAGTTAAACTTTTACCTCGAGCCTCTTAAACAAAGTATCGTTAGAAAGAGAAAGAGAAAAGAGGAAAGAAAGAAAAATTTCAGTTCCAGGTTGCCTGACTTGAAACAGAAATGGAAAAGATCCATTTATTTCTACCCCAGCTTGGGGGCTGTGTTGTAGACACTCCTCCCCATCATTTCTCAGAGGGCTTAGGGGTCCCTTTAATCTAATCACTTTAGTAGGAACACCATAAGCTCTGGTTAGCCAGTGGTAGAAATAGACTTACAGTATTAGCTTGTACACTAGGTATTGCTTCTGCTGAAAGGAAAGCTTTTGTGGATGTCTGATGTTAAATGATCAAGGCTTCATGAAGAATGAGCACTTGATCTTCAGAGGTCCTGGGAATAGGTAATATAAGGTTTTCAATCCTATGAAAACAGAACAGGCAGCTGGTGAGTTTTCTGGTCCAATATGAATCCAGGGCATGAAGACAAGGTTCATCACAGAAGTTCTCTCAACTCACCCTGATTTTTCAGGCAGTGGCCCCACTCTTGAACCACATTTCTTATTCTGGGCCAATGATCCTTCTTACTTGCTCAGCACACTCCTTTCATCCTTTCACACCTGAAGGCTGTCTTCTCCCCCTCCAATCCCACCTCATGAAAGTCCTTAATGACTGGCTTCAGGATCATCAGAAAGAACTTTAATGGCCAATGAAAAATCAAAGTAGGATAAGAAAGGTAAGAAACCAATAACAAATGGCACCTCCTCTTCCTCAAAAACTTGAAAGCACCTTTGAAACAATAGTCTTCAAAATACTATTGCCTAAATCTCTATTTCCTGAAGAGGAAATTATATATACATATATAATTTTTCTGGGGTTTCTAAGCTAAGACTATCAGCAGTTATGTCCCTACGGAAAAGTAGAAGAGAATGATGCCGACATAAAAAGGGGTGCAGACGCAAGCAGAGATGATGAATGAGAGCAGGAGAGAGAATTCCTGGATGTAGAGAGGCCTTAGGTCTAGTCTCTGAGGCCCTGGTTCCTACAGTTCTTCCTCCAGTTCTGTGAGATGCTTCATCCTGTCCTGCGATCCCATGTCAGTTTGGTTTCCATCACGTTAAAGAGCCTAAACTAATACCTGGCCAGAACCATTTGGTACGCAGAGAAGCCATTGAACACAAGCTGAGTTTTGCTGTTGCTATTGTTGTTCACTAAAACTGTAACACATGCCTAGGGTAAAAACCCAAACAGTACACAAAAGTATATTACATAATTATGGGATAAGTCTTCCCCCTACGACCCCCTAGGGCTTCTCTGCAGAGGCAAAAACTGTTAACGATTTCTCGTGTATACTTCTAAGAATTTTCTAGAATTAACTTCATAGCACTCTAAAGGGACAAGGACAGAATGAAGGGAGTGAGATGTATGGTTCCCAGATCTAGCTCCCCAAAGCAGAGATGAATCAATGCTATGTCTGTTTTTTCCCTTTTCTGATTACAATGGGTTTAAATTTGCAGTTGTAAGATTGTTCTACCATGAATTTTACATTTTATATTTTTAAGTAAAATCCCAACAGGGAAATACTAGCCAATGAGTTTTGTTTTGTCATCATGTAGGGTTTTTACAACATACTTTAAAACACCCAACATCTTGAAACAATTAACAAAACCACTGAACTTCATAGAAAGTTGGTTTGTTTTTTTAAGGCCTATAAACATAGAGGGGTTTATTTTTAACTCCATATCTGTGCTGTCTGGTTTGAGACTTTCCCCCTGCAAAATAGTCAAGAGGTCAACCTATGCTGCCATTACGGCTTCATTTTTTTGTCTTTAAATTTGCAAGGGTGAAAGAATCACTAGAAGACAATATTTAAATGGCAGTGCTGATTCAGATATGTTTCGGAAGCAGCTACACAATACATCAATGTATGACCAAAAATAGATGCTGCACAACATTGTGAATGTACGAAAAGACATTGACCTGTTCTCTTTAAAATGGTTAATTTTCTATTATGTAAATCTCACCTAAATAACTTTTAAGGTGGTGTTTAAGAAAGTTCTACACTTTGCAAAGCAAACCAAAATTAAAAGATTGTTTTAAATCTCCTTCTTGGACAAAAATAAGAATTAACCTTTGTTGAGAACCTACTCCCAGCAGGTCCCTGTTCTAAAAGCTTTCCAATAAACAGCAGATAGCATAAAAAGTAAATTATTATAGTATGGTAGGTGACAGGTATTGTGAAGAAAGAAATAGAATAGGGTTAGAAGGATTAAAGTAGTCAGAGGGGCAGGGGGCAATATGAAAGAGGGAGGTCCTGGTAGGCCTCATTGAGAAGATGACAGTTAAGAAAAGACTCAAAGAATGAAAGGGAGTCGGTCAAACTGGTACCAGATTTCTGGCGGAAAAACATTTTAAGAAGGGGTAACAACCCATGCAAAGACCTGGAGGCAGAGACATGACTGACATGTTCAAGAAACAGTAAGGGTAGCATGGCCAGACTGAGTATAAACAAAGGCGAAAACCATAGGGGATGAAATCACAGAGGTGACTGAGGGCCTGAAGCCCATGGAGTCCACCATGAGGACGCTGGCTTTTACTCTGTTAGTTGGGGAGCCATAGCAGATCTTAGGAGCCAAGGCTGAAGAAAAGACTGTGTTTAGAATAAACTAGAGGCAGGGAAAAAGAGAGGGCAGTGGTAGAATCAAAGAGATCTAGTAGGAGGCTATTTCTGTACCCTAAGTGAAAGGCAATGATAGTTATGCCCAGGGAAGTAGCAATGAATATGGTGGGAAATGATCAGATTCTCAGTTTATTTTGAAAATGGAGCTCATTGAATTTCTGACAGATTGCACATGAGGTGTGAGAGAGAGAGAGAGAGAGAGAGGAGTCAAGGATGAGTCCAAGGTTTCGGACTTGAACAACTGAGAGGAGAGCGGCTGTGCAGTAAAATGAGGATGGAGCAAAGTGAAGCAGGTTTGAAAGAGGGAGAGGAAGTGGGAGAGGAGGGGCTGGGGTGACAATCAGAAGTTCAGTTTTGGACAAGTGGATTCAGAATGTCTATTAGAAGATCAAGTGGACATACCTCATGGAACCAGGGTGGCTTGTGCAAATTTCGAGCTATCCAATTCATCAGACTTCTTATGAGGCAACACTATTTCATTAGAATGACATTGGTAAAGCCCAAATGCTCTCTTGTTCTCTAAAGAATGAGGTTCTGATCCTGATCGATTGTCAAATTATAACATGGTTCTCCCAGATTTCTCTTACTTTGTATCTCCTTGCCTATATTTCTAGATGGGAACATTAATTTATTTGAGCCCATCTACTTTTTAAAAAGATGCTACTACAACTTACTGCTATTTTAAGAAAGCTATGACTAAACATCTTACAACAATTATGTTAAAAGAGCCCCTGCTGATTGCCACGGTGCATTTTCCCTGTGTAGGAGATCTAGCCCTGTGAGGTGCGACACCTCTCAGAAGGAACCTGGACCCTTAGGACTGGGATATGTCTGACATGAATTAGACCAACTACATTAGTCTTCTAGGAGGCAATATATGGAACCTGAATGAATGTGAGCAAGAACACTAGTGATAATAGGCAGGATAAATCAATAAAAATCACTTCAATCATTAATCCTTAGTTTATCTAATTAGTGTCAAACTCTCTTCCCCACTAAACCTCTTCAAGAGCACAATAAGATAAAACCAAATGGATTTTTAGTTTGGGTATACACAAGGCACTATGGGCATCTCACAGCCATGCATGGCAGGCAGAGAAAATAAAGCAAAATCCTGATCCTGGATGCACACAAGCAGACCTTTAGTGGGAGGAATGAGTCCAGCTGCAAAGGCAAATACCAGACTGGCAGCCAGATGGATGAGGCACAGTGGCCAAAGGAAATGGCAAGCCCAAGCATGACTAAAGCAACAAGTCCAATTAAATGAGTGGAGCACAGGAGAGAAGAGCCCAAACAGCCTGTCTGCCCTCCCTACTTAGGCAGACAGACAGGGGGGAGGTTATTTGTAGACAAACTGCCCATGGGCAGCAAGAGTCTGGTATACAGACCCAGGTTCCTATTCCAGGGAGAAGGGTTAGCAAGTGCCACACAGGGTATCAGGGCTGAGCCCCAGGCTGGGTTCAGGGCCAATGTCCAATCCTAAAGGGAACAGTGCTTTTGGACTAGAGAGCTAGAGATCAGGAATGAGCCAGATCTGTAGCTTGGACCAACAATGGTCAGGGAAGAAGATAGATGTCACTTGGGAAAACATGTCACTAGCCCATCAAACCCCAAGTTCAGGGGGATGAGTAGCCACCAAGTCCTACAAACAACACTGAGGTGGTTGATCTACTTTTTATCTGAATTGATTTGGACTCAGATATGGGGGAGGGGAGGAGAGGGAAGGAGGGAGGCAACTAGAAATGAAATTCATAAATGGACCCAAAATGAAGCAGCTGGGCAACGTAAAGACATGGAAATTGAGGCAGGAGACCAATAGGTTTAAGTTAATCTCCTTTATTATGCACCATGCCCACCCTCTGATAGAAGTGCTAATAGGAAAGAAATGACCACAGTTGAATTACCCACTTGGAAAGCTAAAGGGGTGACACTAAGAAATAGTCATTCATTCCACCAACATTTATTGAGCACCTACTACATTAATAGCTTTTGCCTTAGAGCATGCAAAGATGCCATCTGCCCTGAAGTATCTAACAGCAGAATAAACATGACAGGACACCCACAAAAATAGCAATAACTATTGTACGATGAGTCCTAGCCAGATGCTGTGAAGCACAGAAGAGAAATGAGAACCAGCCAAAAAACGCAGAGAAGTCTCATAAGCTTCTTGAGAGGATACCATGGCCATTTTGCCTGGACAGCACAATTCTAGTCATTGTTCTATCAGAAGTTTCAGTGGCCTCTGGGCGGTGCCAGCTGCCTCTAATGCCAGGTCTGAACTCACAGCCATTTTGACTTTATCTACATTCCCTTCAACTATCTATGTCCTGCACATTGTCATTCTATACCAGAGGGAGCCTAGAATTCTGTAACAGGACTGAATTTCTGACTGTCACTTACTACATAAGTAGCCATCTCCACACTTCCTAATCGGCCTGAACTTCAGTTTTACTCCCCATAAAGTATGAGTAAAGACAACACAACTTCAAAGGGCTATTTCAAGGGTTAAGGAGAATAATGTATGTGAAAGAGTTTTGTAAATTCAAAAGAACTGGAAAAACATTCATCATTTTAATGGGGTCCCAACTGGAGCCTAAGCTGGGTTTCAGCCCTTCCTGAGTGTGTTTGATGAACTGGTATGTGGAGCATCTGGGAGTGACTCCAAGTGAGGATGAGGAAGTGGTTTTGCTCACATGCCAGGAAAAGAGACAAAGATGGGTGGGTAGCACATGGGATGCTTCAGACATCTAGGCCTGGCCCAGCCCCACAGCTGGACTCAGAACTCAGCAGAGATAGGGGCCCCATGCAAAAGCTGAGGAAGCTGTTTTCAGAAGGGGACGTTATTCCTGCCACTTTAAGATGCCAAACTAAGATGCAAAATGGGGTAGGAGTATGAGGGAGGGCGGGAGGGAAGTAAGGGAGGCATGGGGGAGGGATTGTGCTTCTCCCAGAACAGAGAGGATCCCAGAGCATTCAATGCTGCTTAGTCACCTGGAGAATTTCCACACAAGGGGAGAATGTTCTTACTGTAGACACGAGCACATAAGGCACACACTGCACTCACCCCCAAGTGCCAGGTGATCAAAGACGTTGCCCATATGGCATGAGAGGAAGAATGAGAAGAGTACTGTGAGTAGCCATGAAATGCTCCTGGGAGATGAAGTCTCAGGGGCAAAAGTCAGCAAAATACAGGTCATTGCCACTAATATGACTCTAACAGTATACTCACAGGCTGGAGAGGCCTGGAGAGGCCTGGAGAAACTCACATCACATTAAGTCACACTGAGTGTTTGATGCCATGTGAGTTCAGGTACCATTAGCTGCTGTTTCCAGTTGCTTCTATGACCACATTTTTTTCAGGAAGCCTGAGAATGGATGTGTGTTATCCAGCCAGGCTAGAAGCTCCTTCTTTTGATGAAGACCACCCAGAAGTAAACCAAGGCATGGAAAGTACCAGACTCATGCTTTCAATCCGAATCAGCTACAGCATCCAGTAAACCATTTCTCCTGGCTCTCAGTCTTCCCAAGTCTGGAAGAGGAGGGATATGTAAGATTATCGCATGGAAGCTGTATGGTGGGGTTGGCAAAGGAGAGGATAAAAGCAACACCTGTATACCAGCAAGAAAACGTAAAATTTCCTTCTTAAGTGGAGATGGGCTGGGAGGGCAGTGAAGGGAGCTTGGGGCAAAGGTGAGCCAAAGAGTAGAAAATGCACCCCCTCTAAAGATATGGCAAGAGGTCTGGCCAAGGGTGGGTATGCTGGGCTTTTCTTCTTTCCCTGAGGCTCACCGTCATTAAGTCTAGAATTCTGGCCCAAGTATCCTGAGTGGTACATCAGACGTGCCCAGCATTGAACACACCACTTAGATGCCTGCATTCACTCAGCAAGGAAAGAGTAAATAATTCATCCAAGGTCTACCAACACAGCCCTCAGCATTATAATGCTCTCTGAGGTTGCAGGTTGGCTTTTGCCAGACAGGGAGGAGCCCAGCAAACAACAGGGGTCTGTCTCCCTGGCAATTTGGGATCTCTGACCAATCTGGCCATGTCTGGGCCCCTCCTATGCCCTGGCTCAGCTTCATCCAGCAAACTGCTGTCTCTGACGGAGCTGATGCCCATTTCCCAGCCTACCCTGGATGCCAATCATGGTTCTGAGTGAAGGATACGTGGCCCCTGACTGCCTTGGAAGAGTTCAGTCTTAGGATGGGTTGGGGTGGGAGGTAACAAACCCATGTGTCCCAAAATGGGTAGTAAATGGCTAATTGGTGAGTGGACAAGTGTGGTTTCGGGGAGGGAATGGGGTTTCAGCAGAGTTTTAAATAGCAAGTAGGAGCTGACCAGGCAGGAAAGGAAGTAAAGAGGAAATGACTATCTTCTTAAACCTTACTATGTGCCAGCCAATGTGTAAAGAGGATTTTGGGAAGAGAAGGAGGTACAAAGTCATAGAAATGTGAAAGCGCATGATATAGCAACAGAAGGTGAACTCTGTGTAGATAATGTTTAGTGCATTGTAGGAACTGTCAAAAGATAAGCCTAGAAAGGCAAATTGGGACGGAAAAAGTCTCTGTATTTACACATAGGTCTGAAAAGATATATGCTAATATATTAACATTAGTTCTGGTGGCAAAGATTCTCGTGAGTTTCATTTTTACTCTTTTAGGGTATCTATTTTCCTTTTCTTTTCCTTTCTCACCTTTTTCACCAACAAGAACAAAAGAAAAGAGGCTGAGGGGGTGGGTGTCTCTGACGACCACCTTAGAAAGTATGCACTTGACTCTGCATGCACTGGGGGGCCACTGAACATTTTGAAGGGAAAGACTAAGGTAGCCAAGTATGAGCCATAAGGGACCGCTTAGGTGGCCATCCCTCGTTTACTCACTTCGTTCCTCTTTCCCTGGGACCTTCTCCCTTGTGCCACCTGCAGACCCTAAAGTCAGGCCTGTCGGATTAAACCTCTGAGTCAGTGGGAAGTGGCCAGCAATGAGCAGAGGCACAGACGATGCGAGTGCATTTTTCTGCCCATCCAGAGCTCCCCCAAACTCGACAGCGGGCACAAAACAACCTGGCTCTGCCCCAAGCACAAACACCAGGAGGAGAGAAAGGACAGGTGGCTAAGCATTCACAAAAGCTAGACAAAAAGGCAGATTTTTTTTTCTGCAATGTAGGAGCTTTTATTACTAGAAAATAAAATCCTGTCTGAGCAAATGCCAGGAGAACGATTAAGGGCTCAATTTAGACTGGAAGGCTCAGCTGGGCTCTGCTGAGCAGAGAGCTGAACAATGTCAGCCCCACTCTCTGTGCACATCACGTTTGGGGTGAGCGGCCCAGGCCCCAGCCAGGCCTTTCACCGCCAGTTTTGCAGAATTACAGTTAAGCTTTGGCCACTCGGTTTCAGTTAAAAGGATTGTGTGGAAGGAAGGATAAAAGGCTCTTGCGTGCAGAACAGCTCTTGCATCTGAGGACTGAGAAGAAATGCAGTCTCGGTGATGCCAGACCCAACAGAAACACATCTCCCCCGTGGTTCTCAGGCTCCCAGCCTGACCCAGACAGGGCATGAGATGGTGGAGGGGTGTGGGCCGCTTTGGGAGCCGGGCAGGCCTAGGTAGGAACCCCATTCTACTTCTGCTGGGGCCTTTAGGCAAGATTTTCATTTCTCCAAGCCCCAGTATCTTCAAAAGTGGAGATAATAATTTATAGAATTACTATGGGGATCAAATGACATGATACATATAAAAGCACCAATAAAGTAGGCACTTAGTTGTTGGTAATTTCTTCCTTTCCTATCTTGTTTGTTTGTCTGTTTTCTCAAGGGCCTCCTAAACCAAAGAATTGTGATACAGTTGGAAAGACATGAGATTAGAGGTTGGAAAACTAGTTTCCTAGTTTTTGTTCTACTATTAATGAGTTGCGATGACTTGGGCAAGTCACTCGGCCTCTCTGGGCCTCACCTTCTCCTGCTGAAGAATGTGTCTTAGATTAGATCATCTCTAAGGGCCATTCCTATCTCTGACTTTATTTTATTTTCTTGAGGAACATATTTTTTTTTATTTATTTTAATTTTTAAAAGATTTTATTTATTTTTAGAGAGAGGAGAAGGGAAATAGAAAGAGAAGGAGAGAAACAACAATGTATGGTTGCCTCTCGTGAACCCCCTACTGGGGACCTGGCCTGCAAACCCAGGCATGTGCCCTGACTGGGAATTGAACCAGTGACCCTTTGGTTCGCAGGCCCCTGTTCAGTGCACTGAGCAACACCAGCCAGGGCCTATTTATTTTAATTTTTAAAAATTTCTTTCAGTTACAGTTTGCAGTCAATAGTATTTTACATTAGTTTTAGGTGTACAACATATCGGTCAGACTGTCATCTACTTTACAAAGCGTTCCCCCTGATATTTCCAGTACCCAGCTGGCACCATACACAGTTATTGCAATCTTATTATCTGTAATTCCTATTCTGTACTTTACATCCCCATGACTATATCTCTGACTCAAATATTAATTACAATAACTACTACTATTAAGCAGTTGCTAATGTGCCAGGCATGTTGCTCAGCAATGCATATCCATTTTCTTATCAAGTGTCCTCACCCTGATTGTACAAGTAAAGAAAGTGTGGTTTACAGGAGCTTGGGAACTTGTCCCAGATTGCACAGTTAGTAAGAACAGGCCAGGAGGTGCTTGTCCTGACTTACTTTTTAAAAACTAATTAACATTATCTCCAGGGTTCCAAGTCCTTTTACTGAACAGGTAATAAAATTCAACTACTCTGCAGGTTCTAGGTCAGGTTTAAACAGCTGCCAGTTCTTACAACTATAGCTGGGGCTTCAGGCCTGAGGAATACTAATCCACTTTGTAGCAGTGTGAAACACACCGCACGGAAAGAGAATCTCATACCCGGAGGTGGGAAGGAGGCCATTCCTGCAGGCTTTCAATCAGACCAGTGAGAGGGCATGGTGGTGGAGACCCACGGAGCCAGGCAGTTACCTGCTGAGTGAGCAAGCCATCACACCCGGTCAGCGCAGCAGGGCTGGCAGAGGCCTTTCAGCCACAAAACGTGACTTTACGCAAATATGCGAGCCATTTGGACTACACCACTGTTAAATGTGCAAGAGGGAATGCTGTGACTTGGCAGCCAGCTGCCATCCCTGGGGATGCAAGGCCTGAGTCTGACTGACAACAACAAAACTCAGGAAGAAATATGAAAGCCCAGAACTCATGGCCAGGCCGTGGACCCCAGGGCTGAATAAGTGAATGGTTGGTCTATCTCTGTTATCTGTTGCTTTATGACCAACATCCTCAAAATTTAGTGATTTAAAGCAGCAAAGATATATTATTTCTCACAATTTTGTGGGTTGGCTGGGCTCAGACGGGCAGTTCTTCAGCTCTCTGCAGTGTCAGCTGGATTCATTCATGTGGCTATAATCAGCTAGGAACTCAGCTGGGGCTAGACCATCAAAGACGGCTTCACTCACAGGTCTGGCGGTGGGTACTAGCTTTCTGCTGGGACACCTCAGCTCTTTGCTTAGAATTTGAAACTGAAATTTTAAAAATAGTACCATTGACAATTCCAAAATACAAAATACTTAAGTATAAGCTAAAAATTGGAAAACACTGATGAAAGAAATGCTAAAAGTATTAAATACATCAAAAGTTATGCCATGTTCATAGACTGGAAAAATTAATATTGTTAATGTCAATTCTCCCTTAACTGATTTCTAGATTAGTAAAAATCCCAATATTTTCCCAATGGGAAACAAGGGAGCAAGTTATGCAAGCTGATATTTATAAGCAAGGTATTTATAAGTTGATTCTAAAATTTTTTTTAAAAGGCAAAGAAACTAGAATAGCCAAACCAACTTTAAAAAAGAATAGCAAGTGAGTGGTTGAACAATCTCTAGTGTACCCATATAATGAAATACTATTGAACAATAAAAGTGAATGGAGGATTGAAGTGCACAACAACCTGGATGCATTTCAACAGCATTCAGTATTCTAAGTGGAACAAGATAGACTAAATTTTATATATGATTCCAGTTATGTCCTTCTAGAAGAGGTAAAAATTTAGGAACTTGGTGTAATCAAGACCATGTGGTACTGGGGATAGGACAGAGAGATAGATCAATGGAACAAAAGAGAGAGCCCGGGAAAAAAAATATACTTATGATCAACTGATTTTTGACAGAGGTACAAAGGCAATTAAATAGAAAAAGGGTAGACTTTTAAACAAATGGTGCCAAAACAATTGAACATCAATATACAAAAATATTAATTTTTTTCTTTTTTTATTGTTTATTATATCACAGTTGTTCCAATTTGTTTTTTCCCTTTTGTCCCCATCCGCCCAGCCCACCCCTCTCACTCACAGTCAATCCCCACACCATTGTCCATGTCCATGGGTCATTCATACATGTTCTTTAACTAGTCCCTTCCCCTTCTTTCCACCTTTATCCCCCTACCCGCTCCTCTCTGGCTGCTGTCAGTCTCTTCCATGTTTCCATGTCTCTAGTTCTATTTTTCTTGTTAGTTTATTTTGTTCATTAGATTCTAGTTATAAGTGAAGTCATATGGTATTTTTCTTTCACTGACTAGCTTATTTCACTTAGCATAATAGTCTCCAGTTCCCTCCATGCTGATGCAAAAGGTAGGAGTTCCTTCTTTCTTTCTGCTGTGTAGTATTCCGTTGTGTAAATGTACCACAGTTTTTTAATCCACTCCTCTATTGTTGGGCACTTGGGCTGTTTCCAACACTTAGGTATTGTAAAGAGCACTGCTATGAGCATAGGGGTGCATAAGTTCTTTTGAATTGGTGTTTCAGGATTCTTAGGGTACATTCCCAGCAGTAGAATTCCTGGGTCATAATGCAGTTCCATTTTTAATTTTTTGAGGAAATTCCATACTGTTTTCCACAGTGGGTGCACCGGTCTACATTCTTACCAATAGTGCACTAGGGTTCACTTTTCCCCACATCCTCACCAGCACTGTTGTTTGCTGATTTATTAATGATGGCCATTCTGACCAGTGTGAGGTAATAGCTCACTGTGCTTTTAATTTACATCTCTCTGATGGCTAGTAATGTTGAGTATCCTTTCATATGTCTATGGGCCATCTGTATGTCCTCCTTGAAAAAGTGTCTAATCAGGTCCTTTGCCCAATTTTTAATTGGGTTGTTTGTCTTCCTGGTGTTGAGTTGAATGAGTTCTTTATATATTTTGGAGATCAACCCTTGTCCAAGGTATCATTGGCAAATATGTTCTCCCATATATCCAGTTCCCTTTTCATTTTGGTGATGGTTTCTTTAGCTGTGCAGAACTTTTTAATTTGATGTAGTCCCATTTGTTTATTTTTTCCTTTATTTCCCTTGCCCTAGGAGATATATTGGCAAAAATACTGCTGTGTGGGATATCTGAAATTTTACTGCCTATGTTTTCCACTAGGACTTTTATGGTGTCATGACTTATATTTAAGTTCTTTATCTATTTTGAGCTTATTCTGTTGTATGATGTAAATTGGTGGTCTAGTTTCATTTTTTGCCAAAAATGTGAATCTTGACCAACACCTTCACAAAATTTAACAAAATGGATTATAGACATAAATGTAAAATATAAAATTAGAAAACTTTAGAATAAAAATAGGAGAAAATATTTGTAACCTAGGGCTAGGCAGAGTTCTTAGTAGGACAACAAAGCACAATATATAAAATAAAAATATTAATCAATTGGACTTAAAAATTGAATTTTTTGTTCTATTAAAGGCATTGTTATATCATTCTGGAAAAGGCTCAGGGTATTTGAGGGGAAACTGTTACCCGTATTTTGCTATGTATAATCGCACACTCATGTTTTAGTGCTAATTCCCATATAGCATTTGTATCCTTATTTTTCCCTCAAATATTTTGTCAAAAAAGTGTGCCTTATACGTGGCAAAATACATAATTGTCTTAGTAGTTACATGACTCTGTATACTGGTCAAAATCACAAAAGTATAAAACAAAAGGTAAATTTTACTGTACGGATATTTAAATAACATAATACAATTCAGCCAAAAAATATCAAATCAATTTTTCTCTAGACCCACACTAGAGAAGATACCAAGTATTATTCCTATAGCCAACAAACATTATATATATGTGTATGTGTGTGTATGTGTGTGTGTATGTGTACCTGAGAGAGAGAGAGAAAGAGAAACATTTATGTAAGAGAGAAAATCAATCAGTCATCTCCCACATGCACCCCAACCAGGAATCAACCCACAACCTAGGTATGTGCCCTGACCAGAGGTCAAGTCCACAACCTTTTTTTTGTCTATAGGAGGATGCTCCAACCAACTGAGCCACCCAACCAGGACATAAACATTTTTAAATGTTTAACCTCCCTATCAATTAAAACAAAAAAAGGAAATTTAATCAAAGAAAGGCCATTTTACCTCTCCATGATAGATATTTAAAACTTTTAATAATACCCACTACTGGCAAAGGTGTGATCAAATGAGCATAATCAAATGCAATGAATGAATGTGTGAATCAGTACATCCTTTTTCTAATGAGGTATAGTTGACATATAACTATATTAATTTGAAGTGTACAACATAATGGTTCATTATTATTGTATATTGCAAAATGATCACCACAATAAGTCTAGTTAATATCTGTCACTATACAGTCACAAATTTTTTTTCTTGTGATGAAACTACTTCTAGGAATCAGTCCTCAGGAACTAATCAGAGATTCTGATGAGGATCATTATCTTTTCTGCATTGAAGTGCTGTCTCCCTCATCACAGGGACAGACGTGCAGTGTGTCCTAAACAAATGTTGCCCGACTCTCTGATGACAACTGACTCCCTTAAACATCTGCTTCCAGCCAGGAGCTGACTCAGAAGAGAAGCCTCTACTGCCTGGGCCTGTTTGGTCAGGATGCTGCCTTCTGTGTAACAGCATTCAGTGTCTCTCTGCACTCACGGTGGATGACTGCAGTGGTGGCTACATTCCTAATGAGTTCACAAGTGATGCCCCTGGCCGTGACCATAGGGACAGCAGGGGTCCTCATCCAGACTGACTGTGTCAGGAGAGACAAACCTAGGAGGCCAGATGGGAGACAATCAAAGAGGCAAGAGAGTCAGTCCAACTAGGAACTGTTGGGAAAGCCAGGGACTGGGGGCTGAGAAGATACTTTAAGATGGAGAAAGACCCCGACATACGCCACAGGGTCTAAGCCTTGTCTCCAGATCCTACCAGTGATGCGCATGCCCTATAGTAACTCTTGTCCTTAATCTCAGCTGATGTTCCATTAAGCCCTTGCTCTGTGTTATCTGGACACAGCAACTCTTCTTCCCTGCTCCACCCGAGGGCCTGCCTGTTTATACAACAGTCTCTGCCCCAGCCCCAGAGCTCCAGGGACCCTTCAGCCTTGCTCCCAGGCTCTTTCCTCTGCCTCCAGGCTCCTGAAGCCCCTATCCTACCCACCATTTACCCCATGCACACTGCTCACACTTTCTCAAAGGTTTGAACAGGCACTGTGCAGGTTTGCTTGATGGGGCCAAGTTATTAAGGAAGCAAGGAATCTTTCCATAATAGACTCTCTTAGTTGGAGAACATTAACTTTGCCTGCTGACTCTGACAGCAACAGTGATCATTTATAACATTTACTGAGTAAGCACCTGCTGCGTGCCAGGTGCTGTGCCAAGTGTTCCACATGTATTATAAATTATTACAATTTAATTCACACAGCAGCACTATGAGGTGAGTACTGGTATTATCATTATTAACATCCCCATTTTACACATGAGGAATTGAGAGCTCAGAAAGAAATTTTCCCTGGACAACAGGGCTAATAAGAAAACTAAAGACTTAACTTTGAATTAATTAATTCGTTGAACAAGCATTAATAGAGCATCTACCATGTACAGATACTACTATGCTATGCAGGGCTATAGGGTGAACAAGACAGATCCGGTCCCTGACCTCAAGAAACCCATGGTCTTGTTGGATTAGGTAAACCCCTATTGCTGCCCTCATTGGCCACAGAGAAAGGACTCAAAGCCATGTTTCTACACCAAAGCCCAACCATATTATCACAACACTTTCTGCCTCTCTCTTATGGGTAATAGTCCCCGTTAGGAACGCAAAGCCCTGAAAGTTCTCAAGCTGAAGTCAGCTACACACCTGTATGATCAGATGTTGATGTTGAGTACAGGGAACATTTTTAAAGGCTTTGCTCAAACACCCCTGTCTCAACGAGGCCACTCTAACCATCTGCCTCCTGTTAGCGCTGTTGACCCATCTTTCCCTATGCCTTTTACCCATCATACTTATCACCTTCTATTATATTACTTATTTATTAGGCTTATTGTTTGAAATGTGTCTCCTCATACTTTAGTATAAGCTCCCCAAGGGTAGAGAATCCTTACTTACTTTGTTCACTGAGGTATCCCCAGTGCCTACACAGCCTGGCACACAGAAATTATCCAGTAAGGATTCTTTTGTGTGAACCAATAAGAGTGAAGACTATGTACAGGTTTAGCAGATAATGCTAATTAGACAGAGCCAGGACAGGGAAAGAAAAATGGAGGTGGGAACTAACTTCCCAGTCAATAGGAAGAGAGTTAACTTCCTGGCAATCAAGAGAAGTGTGCGGCAAGAACTGGAAGGAAGTCACCAAAGCAGATCACACCCTGGGAACCAAACAACCCTGCAGGAGTCAGAGTTGCTGTGCTTCTCTGTGCTCAGAAGCACGTCAAAGATGTGACAGCCAGGAAGCTAGGGTGGATCAGGAAGTGTACAGCCATTGGTGTTCTCTAAGAACCCATGGAGTCAAGGGGTCAGATGATCAGTCAGGGGTTGGGGATCAAAGCAGACAAAGGCTGAAATCCAGGAAGTCTGGGAGGGCAAGATACCTATCCAGCAAAACATAGAGAAGATTCTAATCCTGAGGGAAAGATTGTGGGAGTTAAGCTTTCTTTCAAGTTTTCTCCTAGGAGCTGTGTGGCCTTTTGGGCTGCTCCAGCAGAAGGAGGGTATGGTTGAATGGTATGTTAGAGCTAGGAGGAGCTGATTGTATACATCTCTTTCCAACTTCAAGTTTAGTGGCTTGTAGACCAAAATTGGCCATCGTTGAAGTATTAACAGCATAGAGATTGACAAATTGTTGTGAATTAGGTATTATTTGCTTGTTGGTTGGGTTGCTGGTTGTTGAACATTTACCAGCACACCCTGGTGTAGTTTATTATGGAACTAAGGCTGCAGGAAGACTCTGTTCTTGGCTGGAAGAAGCAAGTAGAATTGTGTTTGGTACTTAGGTTAAAGCATACTCCTTGTGCCCTTGAGTAACCACAGATAGAGCAAGAAGTCAACTTCATAGAATCCTTCCCTGGGGTTTCTCTATACACTATGGAATGCACATAGGGATTCTTTCTCCCAAATTTTAAAGCCAGAGTCTCACTTGAATCCATTTATTCATTTATTTGTTCATTCAACAAGTACTAATAGAGGACCACGTGCCAGGCTAGCACTAGACCACAGAGGTGACAAGACAGATTTGTTTCTGCCCTCATGGAACCTATGACCTAGAACAGGAGTACACAGATTATGGCCTGAGAACCAAACGTGGCATGTGACCTCTTTTTATTCCTCACCTGAGGACATTTTTTCATTGCTTTTTTAGAGAAAGGGAGGGAGAGAGAGAAACATCAATGCAAGAGAGAAGCATTGCTTGATGTCCTCCTGTACACTCCTGGAGCCTAGCTATGTGCCCTGACCAGGAACTGAACCCGCAACCTTTGGTTGCAGGGTGACACTCCAAACAGCTGAGCCACACCAGCCAGGGCATGACCTCTTTTAATACAGCAATCCTTAATTCAAGTTAAGCATGGTCTTCAGATTTTTAAAGAGTTGTGAAGAAGAAGGAAGGGAAAGTACAGGAGGATGAATGGACAGAGACCCTGTGTGGCCTGCAAAACTCAAAATATTCACTATCTGGCCCTTTACAACAAAAAAAACTTGCCAACCCTTAGACTAGCAGCTAAAATAACCCTTATTCCTTTATAGCTCCCCTAATCAACCATTAAAAGGGCAAGGTTTGGGCCAGGACTTCACCTGAAAAAAGAACTAAGAGTCAAGGAGGTGATGTTGACAGTTGTAAAAACTGAGGCTAGATGTCTCCTGGGCTACAGGTCACTGTTAGCCAATCAGAAATGTGTATTTGCAAATGTTTGGCTGGTTGGGCCAGTGGCTGAGACTGAAGCATAAAAGCTGAGTGCAAGGAGAGGACAGGTTGGGGATTAGCCCATGAACACAGGAGGGAACCAAGTCAGAGACCTTCATGGAGTAAACAGTGAAAGTAGAGATGAGTAACAACAGCAAATGCTTCTAGAATGCCTGCTACCTACCACACACTGTTCCAAGCACATTACTCATATTACCATTTAATCTTCCCAACATCCCTATGAAGTTGGTCTTCTTATTATTCCCTTTTGACAGATGAAGAAAGTGAGGCACAGAAAAGTGAAGTAACTTGCCAACAGCCACACAGCTAATAAGTAAAAAAGCTAGAAATTAAAACCAGATAATCTTATGTTAGAATCCACCTTCTTCACCACCACACTATACGGTCTCCCAGTGAGATTGGTGGGGGAAGGAAGGGAAGCAGGTAGAAAAGAAGAATGGGAAATAGCGTGTTGATAAATTGCATGTGAACCCTAAGGACGAGCAAGGAAAAGGAGGTCCAGGCCACAGTCAGAGACAACAGTGAGCATTTAACCTAATCCCTTAATATTCATGGCTAAGCTTTCTCCCTGCCAGGCTTTGTGTCACAGGCATAGGGTACATAGATGAGTGCAACTTGGTCTAGAGGGGAGGCACTCACCACAAAACGGACTGAATGAAGTCCTACATAGCACTGTCTGGACCCAGAAGAGAAGGCGCTCCACCTCAGAGGGAGCTGCACCAGCAAATGTGGAGCCAGGTGCCAAGGAGGGATGGAGAGCTTAGCTGCCCAGCATCACCCGGATGAACCACCTGCAGAACAGGTCATTTAAAAAGGGCTCAAAGGACAGGTCAAGGGACCACGGGAGAGCCCAACAAACATCGATGTGCCAGAAGAGAGAAATAAAGCGTAAACCCTGAAGAAAATGGCGGGTAAAAGCCCAGTGGCTATTAGAAATGGGGGAGGAAGGGAGGCGGTTGGGGAGCCCAGCTCAACCAGGAGTCAGAATAGTGAAAGGACAGAACAATAACAATAGCAAATGCTTCTAGAAAGTGGAGATGCAACAAGAATACTTAGGCATGTCTGGGTCTTATTTTTTTATTGAATTTATTGGGGTGACATTTGTTAACAAAATCATGTGGGTTTCAAGTGTACAACTCTATAATACATCATCTGTATATTGTACTGTGTGTCTGAGCCTTCATATCATGCTGCCATCCCTACACACAGCTTTATCTCTAATTTCGTTTTCAATTTCATACTCTCTGCCAGCCTTATGTACCAGAATTTACTGACTTTAATGCTCCCACTGCTGGGGATGACCTGTCTTGAGTAAGGAACTTTATGCCAATGCTTCTCCTACTCCCTTTTTGCCATCCAGCTGACCTTCTCAGAATGAGCTAATGGCCTTCCTCTAAAAGGAACAGTGTCAGGCTCCTTTTCTCACACACTTGCTCCCCAGAAATATTCCATCCAGAGCTTAAGGTTGCTGGTGACTTGCAGTGTTGCTGACTCACAGTTCTCCCTCTGGGAAATGAAGTGGCTCCCAGTCATTAAGACCAAGATAACAGTACAGGCTGTCAACATTTCTTTGCAGGGCAGAGAAATGTCAGGACTGTTGGGTGTCTGAGTGGAGCCAGAGGTTGTGGGGTTAATGTAGCAGGGAAAAAAATGACAGTGTAAACAGTCGCAGGCAGTCCAACAATTATCAAGTCACCAGGGAGCAACTCTCAGTAAAGACTTGTTGATTTTGTTCTAACAATAGAAAAGGTGGTATGCTAAACCATAGTTCTTCCTTCCTGGTTTCCAGCATTCTGATCAACAGGCCTGTACTGAGCACTACTGTGCACGCAATTGCTGCTATGCTATTGTATTGGGTACATGTGAGACTGCCCGGAATCCCTCCTCCTGGGAACCACTCATCTGCCCCCTATCCACATGGCATCTTCTTAGTTTGATAAGTCATGGATGGGCACTTAACCCAAAGGGGGACAATCGGTGCTCTTCCTTGGGATTTTCCCAACTGGAATATGAAAATTGGTCTCTCTTTGATGGTAGAAGTCAAAAAATGTAAACTTTAGGAGCTTTTAGTAGCTACGTGTGTATCCGTGTGGAAGAAGCCTGTCTGCAGAAGAGAAGATTAAAATGCAGAGAGAAGCAGAGGTTAGGGATATCTAAAAAAAAGAAAGAAAGAAAGAGAATCTTGGCAGCATCCAAGTCTATGGACTCAGCTGTTCCTGAGTCCAAGTTGCAGCCATGCCCCCTGTAGTTTAGTTATTAAAACGATTATTGGATCGGGTGAGCAAGTAAATTTGCAATTTTTACCTAAGCGACTCCCAGTCTGAGTTTCTTCTACTTGGTTATAAACAGTGTCTGAATCACCTGCACTTCTCGTGGCACTGACTATATGGTGGCATGGAAAAAGTAGAGTTCTCCAATAAGCCCCCATATAATTCCTTGCTTTTCTCTCTTAAAGAGAGTGCCGGTGTGCAGGGGCAATCAGTTCCCAACCCGGGCAGACCACACCAAGACCAGCATGAGAGGGCCAAGACAGCCACCACCTTCTTTCTGTTTGTCCACCCCTCCACGCCCCTCCTCTTATTCTAGCATCTCTCTAGTCACTCATTTGCTCAGCCAGCCCGACCAATGTCTACCTGGTCTGTTTCCCTGGATTCCAACTCACTGCTTCATTCCTGGCTGTTTCTTCCCTTTTAGCATGTCTTCCCAATATTCAAACCCTCCAGCTAGCAACCTGAATTTGCCTCTGCCACTCAGCATCCAGGGCCAAGCCAGGTAAACACACACAATCAGTAAACCTTAAATGGTACATCATAGACTAGAACTACCAGGGAGGTCAGAAAAAAAAAAAATCAATGTGGGATCTTGCAGAACAAATGGCCTTGAATTTGGAGAGCTAGAAAGAATATTGCAATCTGGGGGAAAAAAAAATAAGCAAAGACACCTGAAGCAGAAAAGAGATTGCGAAGGAGAGGACTGGAGACAAGAAACCAGCCTAAAACGAGCATTAACTGGAAGGCACCAGCATTAGGTTGTAAATCTGAGAGATAACATGGAGTCAGATTACACAGGGTCCTTGACAATAAGGCAGAGGAGTTTAGCCTTGATATGTAGGCAAGTATCATGGTAGATTTTTGATCAAAGAAAGGAGAAAAATCATATTTCTCTCAGAGGATGACAGAGAATCTCCCTAGTTTACAAAAAAAAAAAAGAAATGAAATAGGGGACAATGCTTATTCTCTCTACCAAAAGCACTCTTTATTTCCTGAAGGATTCATCATTGGTGATTGTGAGACTGTTTGTTGTTGGGATGGTTTTCAATATAGAAATTTAGAAAATACAAACAAGCAAAATAAAATAATGAAAGTTCTCCTGAAACTTCACATATAAAATAAGCATTGGTAAGGTATTTATATACATCTTCCCAAAATAATGTATAAGATACATACCAATAAAAATTGATTTGTGTTATATATAAGTATGGATCTTCCCGCTCAGCAACATATTTTCCATTGGTTGCTCTGAGTGGTAA
>VMDR010011065.1:0-29314 GCA_007922815.1 Macrotus californicus | reverse complement strand
TTGTCAGTTTATTTTTTTAATTGCTTTTACTATCTCTGCTTTAACTTCAGGGGTCGCCATTGCACTGTCTCCAAGCTCACACTTTTTTCCTGCACTAGGTAATAAATTAAGTCCATCCAGTCAATTTTTCACTTCCGATATTTTCATTTTTAGTTCTAGAAATTTGACTTGGCTCTTTTTTATAGTGTCCATTTCTTTCCTCATTGTATACATATTTTTTAAATCCTTAATTATATTCATGATAGCTGATTTAAAGTCCTCTATTAATTTTATTAATTCCCATATTAATTTCATTGTCTCTGTCATTTCTGGGTCTGCCTCTACTGACTGATATTTCTCTTTATTCTAGGTCACGTTTTTGTGCTTCCTTGCAGTTCCAGTGATTTTTTTGTTGTTTTTGTTGTATGCTATGTGATGTGAATGTTATTGAGTGTATTAATTTTGTTATCTTTCTCTGAAGAAGGTTTTGTTTTATTCCTGTGAGTGGTTAATCTATTACAGATCCCCTTGATCTTTCTGAAGCTTGCTTTAAAGCTTCGGTGGGGCATGTGTAGTGTAACCTATGCTGTCATGATAATTTAGCTTTATTCTCAATGCAGAGCCTCTCTGGGACATCTGTTGAATGCCCAGTTGTTCATGGGTATCTTTTTACTCATGCTCAAGGATAGCACTTGAAAGTCTTCTAGTTCTAGGGAAGCACTAGTGATTCTTCAGTTTATAGTTCCATGGTCATCTTTGCCTGGCCTTATTGATGATTATCATCCTATGCACGTACAGATTAATTTCGGCCAATTCAAGGAAACCTTATGAAGAGTTCTGTGTAATCCCCTTTTCTCTTGGTTTCTGTGCCACAAATTCTAGCCCTTTCAGCCTCCCTAATCTCTGATGATGTCTTCTTAGCTCAGAGACTAATGTGTTTTGCTTTGGTCCATGGCCTGAAAGGTGCCTCTGTGCAGTAAGTCTGGGTAATTGTAGGGTTTACCTTGCTTGTTTTCCTTCTCTCAGAGAAAACAGTCCTGTACTGCCTATAGTTCTGTATCTAAACACAGTTGCTTCAAAAAGTTTACCTGGTTTTCTAGTGTTTTACCACAGGAGAACCAGTCCAGTACCAACACTCCATTGTGGCAAGGGCCTTAAGTTCCAAGACTAAATTCTTAAAACAGAAATTTTTTCCCCAGAGGAATCATAACTTTAAAAAGTATTTTTAAATGATTTTTGAATCACCAAAGGCATATTAAAATCAATAAAAAGTAAGTAGGAGAAATCTCCAAGGTATTAACTGTGGCTACCTTTAAATAGTTATCTAGGTCAATGAAATACAAAACTGTAAGATCCAAGCCATAATTATAAGTTTATGTCAAGATTTTTCAGTGTATGTTCCTCCCATTTTTATCTCTACCATTATCCTCCAAAGGCAAGCCATTTATTTGCAAAACTTTTTATTTAAAAAGAAACTATTTTCAGACAGGGTTTATATTTGATTAAGATAGTTATTTGGAAAATGCTTAAACATACAAAATGTGTCTTAAAATGTTGTCTGAGTAGAAATTGTATTAGGTAGACAATTACATGGGTTTAGAATAAATGTAAACCTTTCTAGCTTCCCTCTATCAATCAAATAATAGTAGTAAAAATAGCAAATACTTAATAAATTTACATGCCAGATAATCCAAGTACTGTCCATATGCTAACTTGTTTTTAAGCCTATGAGGTAAATGTTATAATTTATTTCCTCTACAGATGAAGAAAACAGAGCTACAGAGAGATCAAGTGATTTGTTCAAGGTCACACAGCTAGACTGATTTAAATGTATCCTGAATACATTTTGGAGAAGGTGCCTCTGTCCTAGCCAAAAAGCAGACTTCATTAGATGATGTAATCATTTAAATTTACAATCTTTTTGATTGCTGGCTCAAGGCCCAAACTCATACTCATACTTAAGGAAGATCTTGCCAGATTAAGTCAACTGGAGTGTTGCCTGCATTCATTGTATAAGACTCCTATTGTCATTAAGATCCTGTGACTAAGGCCAGCATTCAGGGGAAAAGTGGTCATTCACATCAACAGTGTTACTTGGATTTAAAAAGCTGGGGGTTTTTGCTAGCATCATAACAGTTTTATTTAAGACACCGTTCGTACCTGTTTAAATGAAAACATTCTGGGTTCGTTCACTAAAGAATTTCATCGGGGTTGGAGGCTGAGAGGCCTGGTGAGTAGCTATACATTTTTGAACACTTGGGGGACAAATCTTTTTCTCAGCACATGACATCTTGATCGAATTTTCTGTGTCAAAAGCCCCCAGTAGAGAACTGCCCATCTCACTTAGCAGAGAGTCCACGCAGAGGCAGAAAGCTAAAAGAGGGCGAACAGAAGGTGCCCCTGGCAAAGGTGGAATTCAAGTTGGGAAAGGGGTGACCTGATGATATTTACCTTCTTTGAGAAAGACGGAAGTATTTCGTAGATTCCTGGCCCCCACAGGGCATGTTGGGTTTCATTCACAAGCAAACCAGAAAGAAGTGCCACTTTGGCAAGTGAAATCTCCCACGAGCTGAGCTGAGTTATGGTAAGATTGGACAGGTCCATGAACTCTAGTGCCAGTGGAGATACCGTAGACTTGGATTTATCTGGCTGCTGAAAGCTGCTCTGTAGGGACTGAGCCCCAAGGGCATGTGTGCGGTAGCTAGTACCACTTCGCCAGGGGTTTCCTCCCGGCTGAGTCCCTGGCTGGCCTGGCTGAGGACGTGGGCTGGTGGCAGCCGACCTGAAATGCACTATTGCCTGAGGTGACAGTCTGACCTGGTGCAAACCCGTCTCCTCTGGGCACAGCCTTGAGCCCTGACGAAAACCAAACAAAATAAAACAAAAAACTGGTGTCCCTTTCCCAACAACATATGGCTAAAAATAAAAACAATATTAAGCCAGAATATGTACACTTTACATTAAAAGGAAATTAAAATCGTTTTTCCTAGATTTTCAGATTGCAATACTCTACATAAACTCATTGAAGCTGAACTTAACTTGATTTCCCTCTTTCATTTTTTTTGATGCACATTTTTTTTTGCTGCATAGCACATCTGCGCTGCCCATTCAGTAACTCAGCACAGCCCACTAGCCAGCCGAAACGTGAAAGCTTTTTCCCCATCCCTTCTTTATTTTAGTTTTGAACTTAGTTGCCAGTCATTCTCAAAACCACACAAAAATCCACTGTTGTGTGACTCTATAGCTAAGATGATACTTACCTTTGTAAACTTCTAGAATAAAAGTTTATTCTAAAGAGAATTACTACAAATCTTTGTCATTTTATCATCATCCATAACCTGTAACTGAACGTAGGATTTAGAAGTGGGAGCAGAAGACTTTGGGGGTATGGTGGGGCTGAGTGAGGGCTAGCATACACAATCTAACACCATATTTTGGTAAACATTTCTTCTGGGAAACAACAAAATTGAACAATTCTGTTCAATTACATGGCACTGGGCAAGGAAATGTCCAAGAGCTGCATATAACGAATAGGTAATAGAGAAACTGGAAAACACAGTGGGAGAGTGAGAAAGCATGGAGCCATTACGCATATTAATGCCAAACTGGTATGTTTATAAATTTGTGACACTAATAATCTATGTACAAAAGTAAACATAATTTTATAACTGTAAAATAAAGGAGTTAAATTTCTAAAACAACCATGTGTCTGGAATGAGTCAAGTATTTCAGATCATTATCATTTAAATGGTCATTTTATGACAATCAGAAATATTTTAAATCACCAGAACTAGTTTCCAAAATCTAAGTCAATAAAAAACAAATCTCCAGTGCAATTATAAGGATGGGTTAACTCATCTGAAAATAGGACCATTTTGCCATGAATTTTAACACATATGCAAATTCTGTTCTGTATAGAACTATGTACAGAAACCAAGTGTAATGCAGATCAAACCTGCTTAAATGAACTGAAAAACTTCATTTAGAACTTAGTAAACAAACATGTCCATATCTGCAAATATGCTATTTGTTGAGTTTGAAGTTGATAATAAAAATTATAACATAATAGAATTGAAATACCTTTAAAATTTTAACTAGTTACTCAAAAAGTATATTAAAATTAACTTTACTGTTTTAATACCTACATTAAGTTTTCTCAGCAGGTGGGCATATCCAGTTATTTGCCAGTTATCTGGGTCTCTTGCCTGTTGGAATATTTCTAAGTATAGGATATCCATATAAACACCTCAGGGGTGACCTGTAAAGTCACAGCTGCCCATGTCTTCATGAAAGAGCTACCAAACAACCAATACCAGGTCTATTCCTTTTTCCCAAGGTAAATTAAAATTTCTTAACCCCCTATACGCCAGATAGGGAAGAAATCCCACAATACACTCTTGGGTCTCCCCCAGCACCTCCCATCTAAAATCATGGTGGCTTTTCATCCAAAAAAGAAGTCCATCCACTTTTCTCTTCTACCTGGAGAAGAGCTTTATGTCTTTACATCTGCTGTTGCCTTGGCGTCATTGCCTTGCTACAACACTGACCCTCCTGAGTGTCCACTTGACTCTCCACAGCCAGAGGGAAGTCACCCTCAACCAACTTCTGCCACAGGTCATCCTAAGCTTTCAAAGGGACCTGCATCTGTGGGGGGCTTCACTTGCCCCGAGGTGCCTTCTTTGTGTTCCCCAAAACACCACCTAAGTACCTACGCAGCTAAGTTCTTCTGCCTAGAGGTGCTATGCTTGAGCTGATTAGAACATCAGCCCATCACAGAATATGCAACTACTGTCCCTCTTTCCAGTCTCAGAAATTCAGGGATGTTGGGGGGGCGGTTGGCCAGCTTCCTTTCTTTGCCGACTCTTAAGATCCAGAGTGCTCATTCCACACCCTTCACCAGCAAACAAAGATCGCTTGCCTTTGAGAAGGACCCAGATTATTTTTAATGGGAAATACTTTCTCTGCTTCCCTGATCAGTTCTCCTGCCCAAGATAACCCAAGGAATATCTGGCATTTATTTTGCTAAAGCAATAAATAAATAACTACCAGTACCAACAAGAACAATAAAATTCAAAATAGAAGTTACATATTCAGCAGGCCACCCCACCACTTTTATACCATTATGTAGTATTAGAATCTTTAGGATCTTCTCTATTTTTAAAACCTCTGCCATTTCCTTTTTTTAAAATTTATTTTTAGAGAGAGCGGAAGGAAGAGAGAAAGAGAGGGAGAGAAACATCAATGTGTGGTTGCCTCTCTCATGCCCCCCCCATTGGGGACCTGGCCCACAACCCAGGCATGTGCCCTGACTGGGAATCGAACCAGTGATCCTTCGGTTCACAGGCCCGTGCTCAATCCACTGAGCCATACCAGCCAGGCTATCAATAAACTATGTATATCTTCTCTTTGGTGCTGAATTTAGGTAACAACTTCAGGTGGGAACTATCGTTGTCTATTTTCCAGGTAGGATATAGAACAGGGCTATCCAGAATTTCCTGTGATGATAGAAATGTTCTCTATCTATGCTGTTTACTATGGTAGCCACTAGCCACATGTGGCCACTGAGCACTTGAGATGTGGCACGTGAAATTGAGAAACCGAACGTTTAATTTTATTTCATTTCAAAATAAATTTAAATAGCACATGTGACTAATATCTAATGCACTGGACAGAGTATTTGCCCCATCTACTCCTTATGAAAGAAATTAATCAAAATTCATTTCCAGAGTGAAATTTTTTCTTGAACCCTGAGTTTAAATAGACTCCTCTTTAAACAAAACAAAACACTGCATCTGGTGCTAAGAAAACACACACACGCTGAAACTGTGTATTTTTGCTCTTTTACTAAAACAAAAGCTTATTATAAACTTTAGACCTGATATTTTTGCTGGATAAGTCTTATCCATCAGCTTTTTCCTCTTCCAGAGCATGGCTCTTGTAAGTTAAACATTTGCAGTGGTAACATAAATACTCTCTCTCCAAAATTAACACACACCGAATTTCTAGTGCAGAAGGACATTCTCTGCCCCTTCTCAACCCATCTTTCTGTAAACATAACCTGTCTCACAGAGCTCTTCTATGAATTGACTCATTTATAAAATGTGCTTTTTTTTATACCTCTTAAGAACGATTCTACTGTGTAGAGAAGTTGAAAATTAAAAATAAATGTGAACTTATGTTATTTCTTTGGACTTACAATCTCTTTGACAACCTGCCTTCAAATGAGACAAGCCTGAGCTTGGTTAATAGTCTCATCCAACAGACGTGGGGTTATGTCCCACCCAAAAAGCTAAATATATATGAAGCCTGATTGTCTTCAGCGGGAGGTATTTTAATTCACCACAAGTCCACAGTTTTGCCCACGGCTATTTTTAGAGGCATGTTCATATTGGACAATTGTCTCCTCTGCCACAGGGCTAAAGTTAGTGCCAAAGATCCGTTCATCTTCTCTCACTCTTACTGGGTCCCTAGTCTCTAAAATTATGCTAAAAAAAAGTCTGACCACTCAGGAATAATTCCAACATTCATATATTACACATTTTGGGGTAGCCAAAAAATGAATCTGCAAAGAAAAATGATTCACTTTTGCTTCTGTGACAAAAAAGACTAAGGAATTTTCCTGGGAAAAGATGTCTATATTTAGGGAGTCTAATTTATGCAACTTGTAGTCAATGGGTCTTTTAATAAACAATTGGCATATCTACATATTCTAAACATGCCTTAAAAATTGGCTCTGGAAGAAGACTCTGTTTGAATATAATTCCAATTGAAATTTAGTTATAGTTTACACAACAAATTATTTTTTACTGGAATAAAAAATTACAGCTGATTTAAAGAATACATTTTCCCCTTGACTGCCTGACAGTCTGAGACTACGATATGATGGCGAGACTAAAAAGATACGTGCAGACTATCACGATAATGGATTCCAGAATCCAAAGCTGTTGCACGGTCTATGCAAGTACCATGTAAAATCCCGCTTCACTGGAAATGCCCGCTACGAGAGGAGAGTCGTATGTCAGAAACATGCCAGTGGGGGTGTGTGAGTCAACTACGGCCCGGAATGTCAGGCTGATGCCTTAGAATTTTTGGCCAGTGGGTCTGAGCATTTGACAACTTACATTCGGGAGGAAGGTAATAACACTGCATCACTGGGTCAGATCTGAGCCTGGATGGGGATTGATTAAACCTCTCTCTCTCACACACACACACACACACACACACACACACACACACACACACACACGACCAGGGGCAAACACAGCAGAAACACAGAGATAGACAAGATTTATTTCTGCTGCACTTAGCTCAGTGGGGTCTGTGCCATTTAAAAATGAGCTACTTAGACACCAAGATGGGTAATTTGGAGTCAGTGAAGGGTTTGTTATACTGAGCATATTCCCTGTCTTCATCACAGAACTGATAGAAATAAAGAGACTCGACTCACAGCAAGAACTTTGCCTAAGGTAAAGAAACTTCCTAAATGAACTAATGAGATATGAAAGCAGCCCTTGAAGAATTTCTACAATCTTTTTCCCTAAAATGTCTTAAAAAATAGGACAGTTCCCCCTTTGTCTGGCACGGCTGCAGGACATGCAGTTTCTTTGGAAACAGGGGCTGTTCTGCAGCTAAGGCCGGGAGTTGCCCAGGTGTGGCCGAAAGTCTGGGACGTGGCTGTTTCTTTCTATCCATGGGAGCTTGCCCTCTGTAACCTGCCACAGACTTTGCAATCGAGCCAACAGAGCTCAATAATCATTTGTTGGACCAAATGAATAAATGTAGGAAGAAATGGGAATGTTAGTTATCTATTGCTATATATCAAAGCACCCTGCATTTAGCAGTGAAAACACAAACGCTTATCATGTCACTGTCTGTGGATCAGGAATTCAGGAGTGGCTTAGCAGGGTGGTTTTAGCTCAAGGTCCCTTGTGAGGTTGCAGTTAAGAGGTTGGCCAGGTTGTGGAAACAGAGATAAACTGGGGCCTCTCTACTGTAAGAGTTTGGGAGCCAGAGGGGCAATTATCAAGGAATAGGAGGCAAGCAGTGAGGCAATGAGTGGAAACCCCCAAATATAGGGGTACCTGGGATGAAGCCAGAGAAAACAGAACTACATAAGGAAGAATAAGGAGGAGTCAGAATGTCAAAGTACTTTCAATAGAATGAAGAGGAGCAGAAGGTGAACCAAGAAGCAAATGGGTAGTACAGTAGTTTCCCCATTATCTGAAGGGGATACATTTCAAGACCCCCAGTGGGTGCCTCACATCATGGATAGTACTAAACCCTGTATATACTGTGTTTTTCCTATGCACACATACTTGTGATAAAGTTTAAACTAGTCTTGCACTGCAGGGCCATTGTTAAGTAAAAATAAGGGTTACCTGAACACAAGCACTGCTGCACCTGGGCAGTCGGCCTGATAACCGAGACAGCTACGATGTGACAGCTATGAGGTGGGCAGGGTATCCAGTGTGTATATGCTGGACAAAGTGATGATTCACATTCTGTGAAGGACAAAGAGGTGTGAGATTTCATCGTGCTTCTCAGAATAGCATGCAATTCAGAACTTACGAATTGTTCATTCTGAAATTTTCCCTTTAATACTTTTGGACCACGGCTGACTGTGGGTGACTGAATGCGGAAAGCAAAACTGTGGGTGAGGGAGGGGCTGCTGTCCAGGACTGGGAACAGAGAGGGCAGGAGTGATCAAAGAACGGAGGCTGGGAAGTACTGGCCCGAGCACCCCAACTTGGCCCTCTGCTGCTCCACACCTGTGCTTGTACCAGCCACATCAGAGGGAGGGGGTAACAGCAGAGAAGGGGAAAGGGTTTTAGGAGGAAGTTTAGAAGAGGACTTTTTTACCCTGAAACCTTCCCCCTGCAGGCAGTTGCCTATTCACCCTGGGGTCGTCTGGCCCTGCTTCTACCTCGAGTTTCTATTAACACTGCCTCAGTCCTGCTCCTGACCTTGCTGGAGTCTGCTATGACATCATGCTGCTGCTCCGTCACCATAGAATTCTGAAAATATTTATTTGCAACCCCTACAGATGGAAAATAAAGTCAATAAACATTAGCTCTATCACAGTCTTTGAAAATGTGTCACCATAAGAAGTGTGTGAAGACTTTCCCTTTCATTCTTTTAAAAACAAGTGAGAACACTGATAAAACGGATTGAGCACCAGATAACATTAAATAATCATTGTTCTCTGTGTTTTTTTTTTCTTTTAGGTATGACAGCGATATTACTGTTACCTAGGAAAATGTCAGTGGTGCTTAAAGTTCTAGAACCCAAGACTAGTATTTGATGCTCTTTCACTAGATGATTTCTATTTTTGAATGGTGTTAATCTGCAAATTCTTTCCCATGTTGCTGACCCCTTGTGCTTGACAGCCTCCTGCCTGGCACAGCCTTGTTCTGATCTGCTCTCCCTGCCCTGCCTCACCCTCTGAATCTGCAGCTGTGGCTGATCTTCTCGCTTCTGACACGGGTACCTGCTATTGGCTAATAGACTTGCTTCATGCCTTACACCTGAAATTGTGCACTTTATTTCCGGCCTCAATATTTTGCTCCTTCCTCAGCTATAATGTGAGCTCTCCCTCTGGGTATATAAGTGAGTTTCCTAATATGTATCTTTGGATTTTACATCTTAGTTCAGAGCGCGTGCGCTTGCGTGTGTGGCGTTCTTCCCGGATTTGTCATCAATAGGAGGTGAGACTGTCACATTGACGACCATGTTGCCTTCTCTGAAATCCATCTGAAAAACATCAGCTCTTCTTTCACACACAAAGTCCCTGTCCCTCCTGGAACCACGCACTAGGTTTATTTCCTTTCTGCAGGATGCTTCCTATACTTAACTTACTGGTCGAGCGGAAATGACTGACATGCACTGAATCCAATGAATGATCAGTTATCCTGGCTCGGAAGATCAACCTCACTCATAGCTCTTCAACAACTTACCAATCGTATCACCCTAGATAACCACTTCTCTATTCTGCCTCATATACTATCAAATTACAGCATACCATAACTGCTACCAAATGTTAGTGACTGACAGAGTGCCTGCCTTACGGAATACCTGGCTTGGGAAACTTTTGATCCTCACAGCTCTTGAACTTCAACTTCCAAGTTCTAACAGAAATTCATAGAAGGAATAATCTAAATCAATTACAGCAAGAGTAGTAAATTAAATAGAAAATTATCTAAATAGAAAACTCAGAAAACACTAGAGCACTTGGGAGTAAGCAGTGATATTTTTAGGAGTTGCTGGAATCCCTGTTGGCAGCTTGCATTGGTTCTTCATAGAGAGAGAATTTCACGCAGCCCCCGTGGGTTCACTGAATTCCAGGCTCACCCGTTCATTATATTTTGGGCCCCCCATGTCAGGGAACACTGCTTCTTGGAGCCCCCAAAACTGAAACCCAAGCACAGAGGAAAACTTCCATCCATTTTTAGGAACCCAGGAAATGGCTTATATTTATTTGACCCTAAATTGAAGTTAATTCCAAATATTACAAAGTTTATTTGGTCTATAACTCATTTTACTAGCTGCTGGAATGCTGGAAGGAATTTGTAAAAAGAAAAAAAAAGTAAGAAATAGTCCCAATTCTCAAGGTGTTTTCAGCTTAATAAAAGTTTACATGTATGCTCGTGTATAACACAGAACAGTTAGAGCTCTGAGAGAGTCCAAAAGTGCTCGAAGGGGGTTCAAAGAGAGGAGACCTTTGGCCAGTGGGGCAGCAGGGGTGGGGGAGGCTGCATTTTGTGCAGGGCTGCCATGAAAAACGTGCTTTTAATGGTGCAGGAAGAGAGGGAAGGCTGTTCTCTAGGCCAGGGGTTGGCAAACTTTTTAATGTAAAGGGCCAGATAATAAATATTTTAATGTTTGCAGTTGACATCCTGCCTCTGTTGCATGTTCTTACCCTCTACCTTTTAAACACGAAAAAACCATTCTCAGCTTATAGGCTGTACGAAATCAGTCTGCAAACGAAACCCCACAGGGTGTAGCGTGCCAACCCCTGCTGTAGGCTCATGAGCAGAGATGTGCGTGTGGGAAACTACAGTGTGCTTCCTTTGGCTGAAAGTTATGGAAGTTTTGAGGGAGAGCGTGGGAAATAGGATTGGAAAGTTAGTTAAAGACGTAGTAGCATGCAGAGTCTTGGATGCCAGTATAAGCTCATCAGGCGGTAGAGAAAGGCTGAAGGTTTCCAAGCAGGGAGAATGATATGACAGAGCTTCGATTTAGAAGATTAATTTGATGAGAGGAGGTAGAATGGGATAGTGTGGGGAGATAGGGGGTGTTCACAGGGGCAAACATATGCGGTCTGAAGTAGGGCAATAGTTACAGTGATTGAATGTGGGGCCAGACAGGAGGGACCAGGTGCCGTTTCAGGAAAGAAATAAACACATTGTTACCAAAAGTACACTAACACACATTAAGCATGGGATTATGAATGCAAGGCTTGGTGGAACAAAATCAATCACGAATACAGTCATTAGTAGCGCGAGATTTCACAATGTCACCGTCAAGTTTCGCTCCAGAAACCGAAGTTTTGATTCTGGGGCGGCTGACTGCAGCAAAGATGTTTCCCGTCACACTGACACCGGGCCTGGTGAGAGTCTCCTATCTGCTGGCCAGCTGAGGATTTAATAGAGACTATTTGTCATTGAACATGGCCACGTCTCAGCAGAGAAGCAGACAAGAGCCAGGTATGAAAACAAGTTTGAAAGAGAAAGAGAAAGAGAAACCCAAGTGCCTTTCTTAAATAGGAATAAGAGAACAACTGAAATGACGTTATTAGAATTAATTCACAAAGCTAACAAATGTAAGTTGTTTTTCAGAACTGTGAAGAATAAATAAAAACAGAGACCTCAGAAGATGTGATATTGCCAAGGGACAATTTAGCAATCTCAATTTTTCTTAAAGTTGTTAAAGAGTTCTCCCCTCTGGAAGGACCAGAAAGTGTTTGCCAGACTGTTCTATCACCCCTTACAATGAAGGCCACAGACACTCTTTTGTGTAAGTCCCAACGGGGCCTCAAACCAGAGAGCACCCTAAGCAGAATTCACTCCGTCAAGAGAACAAAGATCTTGGAGGAAATAGTGTGTGCGTGATGGGGGCTGGGGCGTGGCGGGGAGTGAAGGGAGAGCCCTAAAGCTGTGTATGTAATAGTGAAACGTAACAGTGAAAATAGCCATATTGAAAAGATAGATAGAAAGTAGTAAGTGCTCCCAACAGTTTCGTGAGACCTTTTCCTGGAACCCAGAAATTATTGAGTCTTCAGAGACACAGAGCAGAGCAGTTTCCTAGAAGGTTGTAAACGGTTATTGGCTGTTGTGGTCACAACCTATAAATATCAGGAAGTTATTTTCCTCATGAGCTTCTTGCGCGAAGGACTTTAAAAACGCTCTTCCACAGGCTAAGCCACGGCCTCCCCTTCCACATGCACTAAGTAGTTTCTGGATTTCATTTAGTGAAAATGGCTTCCTTTCATATATCAAGACATAATACCCTAATTTTAAATGATTGCTAATATTTGCTACAGAGCCAAAAGCGGCCCGCTGAAAAACAAACAAACACGCTTTTCCCGTGGATTTGAAGCAAAAGGACAAACGCATTCCAGATGCAGAACTCTCCAGGAGTGATGGCTTTTTAAAGAAGTAACACCACCTCTTCTATTGTAAATTATGGTCAATGACTGATGGGGAGAATTTGTGCTCATAGCCCAAGGGGTAAAATTCTCCAGACTCTTCCCAGTTCCAGTCATCCCTTTCAAAGGAGTTCATTGCAAAATGGTACATTCATTATTTCTCTGTTCAATGCACTTAGCCACCAATTATGTGAAAATGCATTATAAAAATAATTGTTTTTCATCCTCATTATTAACCAACTAGGAGAAAAAAAAATGATGGGAAAAAATCATTCAACATTTTATTAATTCTACAACAGTATTTCTAATGAATCCTCTGATCAAATTGTGTGTAGTAAAGCATTTTCCTCCTCATTTTCTAGTGAATTAGGCAGCACTTGAACAAAAAGATGAATACTCCCGTTACGAACACATTACAGCGTTCCCCGTGGACTGTGGGGACGGCTCAGTATTGAGCGGAAATTACATCTTGCCTTCCCACTGCTCCTTCTCGCAAGCTTTGTGGAAGGTTTAATTGAAACTGGCACACCCTCCTAGATTTTCCACACAAAATTCATTATTTATTCCTTTTTGAGTCATTGTAAGGAGGCTAAGCATCCTAGATTATGTGTGCCACAAAGCTTGGAAGAAAAGGGAAGTGCTCTCCGAGATCTCCATAAACCCACAGGGAGTGGGCTGGGGAACAAAAGCATTGCACCTGGGCTCCGGGCCAGCCCTTCCCTCTGGTGGATGCTGGAGGGATCTGATTCCCCACCCCCAGGCCCCATCTGCTGCCACAGCTGAGCCCCACTCATTTCCTGAAAGAAATGGGTATCAGGTGCCACCTGACTGACTTTCACTCCGGTTCACACTAAGCACCTTCATTCAGTTCAGGGCCGTAAATCGTGGATGGATTTCTGTCTGAAGGGTCTGTTCATCCTTATCAATAATTTCAGACTGAAGATGTGGTGCTCTACCCAGTCTGAAGGGATCATGGTCTGAGGAGCTCCTCTGCTGCCTGTTAAATTCGCCAGAGGTAAAGCATATCTACGCGAATCAATAAAATTAAGCTGTTACCTGCCATGTGTAAGACACAGAGGACACGAACCAGTCAGGAGAAGCTGCTACGTGGTCCATCCGAGGGCAGAGCTGGGAGAAGGATTTCCCACCGAGGGGTCCACAGAAGCCGCATGAAGATGGTAGCAAATGACTCGGAGCAGACAGGTAATCTCTGGCAGGTGGGATGGTGAGGGCAAATTCACAGCTGGCAGCACATGAAGTGTTTTGGGAAGACTCACCAGCCGGTCGGCTACAGCGTGGTTCTCAAACTCAGAGTCACCTGGAGGGCTTGTTAGAACACGAGCCGCTGGGCTCCACACCTCCCACCCTTCCTGATGGAACGGGTCTGAGGCACCTGGAGGAGCTGTGTTTCTAACAATGTCCCACGTAATGCGGATGCTGCCAAGGCCCCAGAGGCAGGAATTTCTAGGGAAAGATGTGGCTGAGCAGATGAATGGAGCCTCAGTGTGAAGGGCCCTGAAAGTCAGGCTGAGGAGTTTGATTTTATGGTTTATGCCACGAAGACTGCTGAAAAGTTTCGGAAGAAGTTGGGATGGATTTAAGAATTTAAAGAGGCGTTTTATGAAGGGGAACTCTGGCCACTGTGCTGAGAATAACTTGGAAAAGAAAAGGATTCACCATGGGAGATTCGTGTCATGGTTTTAGGACCTTAATGTGAATGTGGAAAAGGGAAAAGCAACAGAAGAGATGGTGCTAACACCGATTCATTCATTCTCCTTTAAACGAAGCTAAATTTCGACATACATTTGCACAAGAATTGACAGAACAATTTACTAGTACAGCCTTTAAGCCAGTGGCTATCAAATGCTATGGGAAGAGGCTCACTAGAAAAGCTCATTAAAAGTGCAAGTATCTTCTCACTATATACTCATAAAAATTGAAAGGGACTCTTAACAGATGTCTGCACACTCATGTTCATAGCTGCATTAGCCACCATAGCCACAAGATACAAATAACCCAAATGTCTATCGATGAATGAACGGATAATCAAAACATGCTATACACGTACAATGGAATATTACTCAGCCCTCAAAAGGAACGGACTTTTGACACATGCCGCAACATGGCCGGACCCTGAAAGCGTGCTCGGTGAAAGAAGCGGGACACAGAAGGACAAGCATCGCACGAGTCCACTCAGGTGAGGTACCCAGAACAGCCACATTCACAGAAACAGGAAGAGAATGGCGGTATCAAGGGCTGAGAAATGAGGGGAAGGGTTCACTGTTTAGTGGACATGACATTTCATCTTGAGATGATGAAAAGCTCTGCCTGTGGATGGTGCTGGTTTCGTGTCCATAGGAATGCGTTGAATGCCACCGAGCTGCACACACTTAAAAACTGTTAAACGGTAACTTTTGTTATGGATGTGTGTGTATGCATACATGTATGTGACACACACACACACATCAAATGCCTGAGGCAGCCCTCCGACTAGAGACTGTGATTCAGCTGGTCTTGGGGGGACCCCCAAATCTGCACTTGAACATCTAGCTCATGCAACTTAGGGTGTCCCAAAGCAGGTATTGGAAGAAAGCAGCCTCTCAGCTCTAGTGAAAAATAGCTCCTTCGAAGTAAGTGCTTTGTGAGTGAGGGGACAGGGTTTTGCTCACTGGGGAGAGTTTTCCAGGTACCACATCGACCAGAAGATTACTTTTCCTGCCTGACACTATAGATGTCCAAAACATTTTTCTGACCACAAGAAACCCAAATAGGAGTTTTCATCCAGGGCTCTGCTCCCCATTCGAAGGCAGCCACACGGGAGAGAAACCCCTTCTGCCCTTCTTACATTGTATGTTTTCTGTAATAACTAGAAGCAGAAATAGAAAGAGCAGCATAAACACAGATGATGAACTCTGTGTGGTTGAATCAGGATGCCTGCATTTTATGGCTTGAACTTTGTACAATTATCGACTGGCTGAGAGCTCTCTACAATAGGTAGTAATTAATGTGAGGCAGGAAACAGTCCAGCAGGAAACAGAACAGAATAGATGCAGATCATGAGTGTTAGGGACGCGGAAACAGGATAACAAATGTGAGCTGGGATCTGCATTAAGACATAAATGGAGTTACTGCCTCAGCTGCTCTCTGGTGATTTAACCCTGGCGGCCACAGAGGTTCTTCCTTCCCAGCCTGCACCTGTGCATTGTAGCATTCCAGCATAAGGCCCATTCACCTCTGTGAGTCTCTTTAGTGACTGAAAATTACAGAATTAAATATATGTGACTCTCCTTTCCCTCCAAACAGTAATTTAGAAAGAATGACTCCAAGTTCTGATAAAACCGGAAAAGCAGAAGGAAATTTAAAACAGACACTTAGTAACAAACTATAGAAATGATCCCCAACAGTAAGGTACAGCAGGGGAAATAGAGTCAATAATATTGTAATAACTATGTATGGTGTCAGGTGAATACCAGCCTTATCAGGGGTGATCACTTGGTAAGTTATATAAATGTCTAATCACTATGCTGTACACCTGAAACTAATGTAAAATTGTATGTCAACTATAATTTAAAAATAAAAAATATTTAAGATACTTAGTATGCAAATTGTCTGGAAATAAAACAAGGAATTTTTAAAACTGAGAATGTGGTATACGGGTGGCATGATAATTAATTTTATGTGTCAACTTGGCTACCCCACGGGGTGCCCAGATATTGGGTCAAACACATTTAGAATCTTCAGTGGGAAAATTTGCATTATTTTAAAATGTTATGGAACTTGTCTCTTGCTTAGTTAAAATTGTTGGTATGAAAATGACTGCAGTAGATTAGTAAGCAAAACAATCCAGGCTACACAAAAATCTCTCTTGCTTTTTCTTAACTCTGTTTGACACTGTGAACCAAACTAGCCTTTCTTCCTGCCGGCTCTTCCCGTAAATAACAGTCCTGGAATTTCCACCCTCGTGAGATCTCAGTAGCCTGAAATTCTGTTTCATGTCTTACTCCTATGGTTTCCAGAAGCAGAGAGGTACTCAAAGAAGGTGGTAAAAAGTTGGATTTTGAGAAGAAAATCACATTAGCCCCTATAACATATATACTCTACATCGTGAAAAGAATTTTTTCCAAATGAGAGAGCAGAAACAGTTGTTTTCTTCACTAAACTTGTCGTAGTATTAATAACAGTAATATAGACACTCGAAGTTTCACCCGGACGAATGACTTATTTTAATAAACTCGTTGGAACTCATAAACTTACTGGAACTCCTGACTCTTTACAGCTCCTGCATTGTTCGCCTTATCTTTATACGGCTCCCGCCTCTCCCCTCCCTCCTTCTGGGCTCAGCCCCCCTTTAGCTCAAACTCTGACAGTGTCTCATCCAGCCACCTACATGGCCAGGAAGCATGGCAACCGGCTTTGCCCGTTTCTGGTGGACTTGTGTTAGCTGCATCTAGTGTCTTGGGACATGCTGAGTGCCAGGTAACCTCAAGCCATCTCCCTAACCTTTCCCCTTTAGGACTCAGCCCGATGACTTACTTAATAACTTGGTCTCTCCATAGGACCACAGCACTTCCCTGAACGTCACCTGCCTTGATGGGACTTGGAGTCCCCACCTGTCTCTTGCTAGTAGGTCACTTTTTAGTTACCTATTGCTGCATAAATCAGACAAGATCAGGTGCGTTCAAGGTGGTACGGCCTTAGACCTATTGCTGCATAATCAACTCCCTCCTAATGCAGTGGTTTCAAATACCTGGTGTCTTCATGGTGTCGTGCCTCGGTGACCCCCACTCTCTCCCTCTCCACTAGGCTTGCCGTTCATGGCCTAGCCTCATTCATGCAGACTTCAGAGCAGGTGGAGTGCTTACATGGTGTCTGGCTTCCCTCAGAGAGAATGTTCCAAGAGACAGAACTTGGAAGCTGCTAAAACCAAGGCTCAGAAACAGACACAGCATCACTTCTGGCAAATCTACTGGCGAAAGCAGTCAGAATCTGACCAGATTCAAGAGCAGAGGTGATAGATAGACTCCACTACTCAGTGGCAAGATCATCAAGGATTTTGAGGACGTCTTTACTCTACCACACCCCCCTTCCCCTGGAGTCCCTATGGCTCTAACCATGGGTGAGCATCCTGCTGTGGTTGACTGGGATATTAGGAGCCACTTGATGTAGCTGTGCTTGACTCCGTTTGTGTCCGAGCTGCATCCCACGGATTGAGCACCAGGACTAACGATCGCCTCAGCCTTTCTTGGGGGCTGCTGCCCACTCTGGGCTCAGTGCTGCGGCTGCCCACATGCCCTTGCTGGGAGCAGCCACTGTAACCACTCAGTGTCCCCAGTCCCGTCCGGTCACCTTTGCTCTTGGCTCGTTCTCTGTGACAAAGCCTGCTCCACAAATTACAGGATCCCTGTGTCTGAGTTTTAAGGGAACCATTTCCTTAAAATACATCACTTCTTCCCCTAACAATACCACTGCGTTTTGACTTGTGATTCATAAGGACTTAATAGTCCAACCAGGTGCATGTCAGGTTACAGCAGCTCAGTTGTCTCTGTGCGTACACATGCGTGAGATGGCTGGGCAGGCGATCCCTGAGGTGTTCTCAGAAAAAAGAACTAAGGGATATCAATGATCACAAAATGCCAATATTTGTCTAGTGTTTTATAATTTTTGAACAAGTTTTGTACGCCTTACCTCATGCAGTTCTTGTGGTTCCGATAGTTGATATTATAAAACCTGCTTTGGAGAAGGTAATAGTAATAATAAGACAACAGTGGTAAGTGATTGATATACACGGTCTCCTTTATTTTCATGAGTATTATTCATTTATTCATATTCATTCACTTATTCCACAAATATTTATTGAGTGTTGGGTGCTGGAGATAAAATGGTGAGAGAAAAGAGATGTGTCTGTTCCCAGGGAGCAGACAACTTATTATAGGACACTGATGTTAATTAAATAATCTCACAAATGAGTATAAATTTCAGACTGTGACCAGTGCCCTGAAGGTGAGGTACATGGTGTCATGACAGGGACACTTGGCCTAATCACTGAGGACATGACCACTGAACTGGTACCTGCTGGTAGGGGGCGGGGAAGGCCGGGCAGTTCCAGGAGGGAGAATGGCTGAAATAGGAGCAAAAACCTGCTTGTAGGAGGGTCGTTGTTTCTTCCAAGAGTTGAAAGTAGACCAGTATGCCTGGAGGACAGGCCCTGCCGGGTCAGATGAACACTAATCTTATTTTACAGATTAGGAAATTAAGACCTGGTGACTGGTCTTCATTTGTCTATTAATACAGCCAGGAAGTGGCAAAGCCAGACCTTCAATTATCTGGAAAGCCAAAGCTGGAAGAGTCCTTCTCATCCCTCAGTTTCTGATCTCCCTGTATGGCTTGCTATTGCAGACAGAGGGGTACAAACGCAGCAGGGGTGAGGGGTAGGGGGAGAGTCTATTTCCCAGGCAAGGAGCAGAAAACCCTGGAGGAATTGCAGAAAACATGAGCTGAGAAGATTTTTTACTTTCTTTTAAGAAAAATTTTAAGTTAAATTTATAGGAGTGACAGTGGTTAATAACACTATATAGTTTTCAAGCGTACAATTCTGTGACACAACATCTGTGTCTCGCATTGTGTGTTCACCACCCCAGTCAAGTCTCTTTTTATTACCATGTCTTGAAGCCTTTCAAAGCGAGGCAGTTTCACTCAGGATTTGGGCAGATGGAAGAAAATTCTCGGAGCTGTGGGAATGCCTGACATGCCTTTATGTAAGGGTGGGCGAGTCACACACACCACAAGCCGAGGGTCGTGCTGTGGGAAGTCCCAACTCCCTTATGTACTAAATGCATGCGAAGCCCGCAGGATGCCAGGATATTGTATGACAAAGCCTGAATCTGCGCCTGAGGGCCCATTCTCAAGGTTATGGAATGCTGCTTGTCAGACCCCGAGAGGGGGCCGCACTGACTCCATTTCCCTACACTCCACCTATTTGATCCCCTTTACCCTCTTCTGCCTCCCCCATCCCCGTTCCCTCTGGTAACCTCTGCATTGTTGTCTGTGTCTATCTGTTTTTGTTTGTTTGCTTGTTCACTTCTTTCTCTCAGTTTCATATTCCACATATGAGTGAAGTCATACGGTTCTTGACTTCACTGAGCATGAGGTTCTCAGGATGCTCCCTGTTTTGCAAATGGCAGTGTTTCATCTTTTCTTACGGCTCAGCAGTATTCCACTGTGCACATGTACCTCGTCTTTATCCAATCACGTGTCAAAGGATGTTTTTGTTGTTTCCATGTCTTAGCTCCTGTGAATAATGCTGCAATGAACATAGGGATGCATATGTCTTTACAAATAAATGGATGGGATTCTATCAAACTAAAAATCTCTGCACAGCAAAGGAAACTATCAACAACAACAAAAAGGGCAACCAACGAAATGGGAAGATGTTTGCAAAGAACACCTCAGATAAGGAATTAACATCCAAAATATATAAAAACTCATACAACTCAACAATAACAATAAAAACAAACCATCCAATTAAAAAGTGGGTATTGGACCTGAACAGATACATTTCCCAAATAGACATACAAATGGCCAAGAGATATATGAAAAGATGTTCAACTTCACTAGCTATTAGGGAAATGCAAGTCAAAACTACAATCAGATACCACCTCACCACACCTGTTAGAATGGCTATTATCAACAAGACAGGTAATAACAAGTGTTGGAGAGGATGTGGAGAAAAAGGACCCCTCATTTGCTGCTGTTGGAAATGTAAACTGGTACAGCCACAAGGAAAAACAGTATGGAGGTTCCTTAAAAAAAATTAAGAGTAGAACTGCCTTATGGCCCAGCAATCCCTCTTCCTGGTTGAAAGCGCCAGGCCAGTCCCCCACTCCCCAGACTGCTAATGACCCCGTCAGGCCAGTTTCCAACCCTCTGGACTGCCTATGACTCAGTTGTCCTGACTCGCTTGGTAGCCTGCGGCCTCATCAAAACTCTCCCCCACTGCGCACGACAGACACCTGGCGCCAGACACAGTAGCTGGGGGCCAGACTGACCTTCCTGTACCTGGGAACAGCCTGGCCCTGTACCTAACCCGTTGTACCAGCTCACATCCTGGAACCCTGAGGCACCTGCTTGGAAGAACAAGAGGCTAACCCCTCCCCTAACCCCTCACAAACCCCTCACTTTTTCTTTAAAAACACCCACTCCTGCCTTCCCCAGGTGCTGAAGTCGACCCCGACTCAGCCCACCTCTCAGCGCTGCATCAAATAAAGGCACTTGGGGCAGATCACCAGGTTCCTCCTGCCTCTGTTTCTCACGCATTTCTGACAGGGCTATCGACCTGGGCTGAGCATTTTAAATAAGGGAGCTGAGCTCCTGTGGAGCTTGGAGCAGTAACTAAGACAGAACAGTAAAAGCAAAACAAACAAACAAACAAACAGAAAACTGTGGGGCTTGGGGCTTGTTGAGTGACGAGGATTCTAGACAGGAGACCACTGCAGGTCAACCCGATCACAACTGAAGATAGTGCCAGGGACTGAGCAGAATGTCCTGTCACACTTCTCTTTTCTAGTAGTCTTTAGACACAGGGTCAACGCTCACCTGAACAAAGCAGCTTCTCTTTTATTCTCTTTGGAAGACAGGGCTGAAAGAACTCAACCTCTCAAATTCCTGATGATGAATAAAATGGTAGGTCTTCTAAGTGTGTGCTGACATACGGAATTGGCTAAAGCAAGACCCGTTCGGTTCTCTAGGTAATTAGGGACTTAGGAAGAATTAACAAAGGGAAAAAAGCCCCTGAAACAATGCTGGTTAAAAAGCAAATCTCCAGACTCTATCCCTGTCCTACTGAATCAGGCACAGGGCCTGGGAAACTGAATTCTTAACCTATTTCCTAGAGGCTAGTAAAGGATCTGGGCAGTGAATGAGTTAAGAATCAAAAGAAAGATGCCTGACTTCAACCTTATGAGACACCCTAAGTGAAAACTGCCCAATTGAGCTCAATCCACAAAACTGACACAGATTATAACAGTGTTGTTTTAGTCCACTACATTTTGATGTGGTTTGTTAACATAGCAGTAGATAACTGAAACATAATCTCAAAGTCCAGAAAAGGGTGTTTGATGGGCAAACGGGTTCTCTTAGATAGATCTTCGAGGACCCTGCTGCCTTCCATTTGTGGCTCCGGCATTTTCAATAAACGTGAAAAAGAAAACAGTGCGAAGAACAACGCAGGAAAAGTCTTTACGGGCCAGACCTGGAAACAGGGTGTGTCACTTCCACATTTTTGAGGCCCAGAACTCATTCACATGGCTACACCTCACTGAGAGACGGCTTGGAAATGTGGTACGAGGAAGGGAAATGGCTTTAGTGAGTAACTACTCAGTCTTCATCTCATAAACTAGTGTACTTCCTAAGTCTCTTTCTCATTGGGTGTGCGGGTAGAATGAACTAAACTAGACAGATTGCAATATATTAGTCTCTTCTGGTTCCTATAGTCATTTTATACTGTATTTCCTCTCTTTCCTTCTGCTCCTCACCAAACCGCTCTCTGGGTGTTTGGGGCTGGGGAATGGGTAGCCTTTTGGCTCAGGAATAAGGAGGTCTCAGACCTGCACATGTGGGTTCCACTGAGGATTCCTGCTTCACATCTAGAGCCCCCGCATAGAGACTGCTCCCGTTGGGCATTGATGAATGTTACGCTCTCAGCTTCAGAGCTGAACTTGATGGTTTAACCTGCCTCTGCTCTTGGCAGCCTCTTGAACAAAGCTGCAGTTCAAGGCAGTTCGGTGGCCCTCTAGGACTTCCATGTGCCCTTAGGAGGGACACACCGAAACTTCTGCCTTCCCCCATCCCCCAGCCCCTCATGCTTCTTACAGGCTTTGGAGAGTATGGAGCCCTTTGGCTTAGATTTGTGAGTTTGGACGTGAGCTACAAAAACAGTGGAAGCCCAGCGTGGCCTACAAGGAAACTGAAAAGAAATGGAAAGATGATTCCTGGAACCTCAATGCTTCTCCTCTGTGCAGCCAGCAAGGTTAAGTCCCGGGAGACAATGCCTCCTTCTCTATGGATCTTATCATAGTACTTGGCATTGCAGGGTATAATATTTATACAATCAGAACACTACATTTTTATTGAGATGGGGCTTTAAGTTTTTTGAAATCCCTCACAAAGCACAGAAGACCGACTTAGAGAGAAGTATAAATGTAATTAACCCGAATAACTTGAAAATGATACCCAACAATGAAAAGGGGGGAGTGAAGATAACACAGGTAGGTTAGATTTCTCAGCTCTCACCGAGGCAAGATGATAGTATCTTCCAGAACAGATAAATCAAGGACTATAAGTATCCGTATCTAATTCAGTTCTAATGTGCCAGAATGACAAAAACAAAAACAAGAGCCACTACCACACACTCTGGGGACTGGGAACTGGAATCCTCTGCGTGGTTTAAATTAGAAAGCTCACATGCAGACGATCGTGAAGAAACACTGCTACTGAAGTTCAAAGTAAAACAAAACAGGGGCACCCTCATCAGCAAGGAAATGCTTAAATAAAATATATATTCATTGAATTGAATACGCATCTTAGAGGTAGAATGAATGACATGTATAGATTGTGACAGGGAAGGATGCCCAGGGTATCCTTGTTCGGTGAAGTGAGTTACAGAACGATGTAGCTAGCTTGCAGATTTGTGTAAAAGTTGCACATGCTCACACATACAGTTATGCCTCCTGTGTGTAAATACACATTTGTGTGTAGAAGGAAACAAGTCTAGAAGGATACACAGCAAACAATTTGGAAGGCAGACCTTTGGAAGAAAGACTTTGATCTTTTATATTTCACACTTCCCTATTTTTTTTTTTTTTTTACTTTTAAAAAAGGAACACATATGTCTTCGTTACAGTTTTAAAATGTGAGTTTGCATTATAGAGGCCTGGTCTCTTACAGACTGTGTCATTCAGAGAAGTCACGCAACCTCCTTGCACCTCGATTTCCCCACGTTTACACAGAACCTCCACCCGCCGCACAGTGGCACGTGCAGATGAAATGCACACAGGCATTCTAGCGGCTGGTAGGGATCCCCTACAAACTCACCCTTCCCGAGTGAGGAATGGCAATCTGGGTGACTCAGGAAGAGGCGTGAGCTGCAGGGTGGGAAGTGGGGGGCGGAGGGCGGAGGGATGACTCAGAGACAGTGTTTAAAAACAGCCCTCGGGGCATGTGCGCGCAGAGTCTCCAGCTCTGAGATAACAGCCCTTCCCTTTCCTACAATTTTCTTCCCACTCCCACCTCCATCCTCTCTTTCCTAGACTCCTCCTAGTGTTTATTTTAATCCAACTTTATCTGTATAAAATGTTCCAAGATAGGAATAGCCTCTTTTTTTTATGTTCCTCTAAGTCATCACACTGGTTAATGGCAAGTGGCTGATCTATTAAGCTCCTGAGTAGTACAGTCTTTATTTTGTAATTTTTTCTCTAGTGCTTAACACCATGCCTGACACACGGTAGTTTCTCAATAATGTATATTGAATGAGTCCCGGGAAAACTTTTCTTGGTCCTTTCTATATCATAGCTAATTGTGACAAAAAAGCCAAAAATATTTTCAAGGAAGTAATACATCTAAAATATCTGAGATGTACTTATTCTTTAACACAAAAGCACCTCTAATTGGTCCAAGTTCAGACTGGAGTACTGGTTCAGCCTCGAGTGGAAGGAGGAACATGGAATATTTCTGTGTCATTGAATTTTCCTGCCTGTACGTACTGGCTACCTTAAGGAAAACCAGTCCCAGGACTCTAGGATTCTGGGTAACTGCCCTGAATGTTCTTTGGAAGATGATATTTGTTCTCAACAACCAAAATCCAATCCTACCTCAACCATGTGTCACGCTCCCTACCCCAGGTGCCCAAGGAAGATATCTATTCATGTGGAGAGCAAGGTGAGACAATTTCACACCTCTCATTGACATAAGGCCCTCACCCCCATCCTCAGCACAGACCCCTGGTGGGCTCGAGGGGTGGCATCCATAATGCCTTGTGTTACTGGCAGGTGTAAGACCTCAGAAGCAGTATACCACCGAGAGTAGGCTGACAGCTTCTTCCTGACACTGGCTTCAAATTCTCTGTGCTCTGTATTTCACCAATCTGATGTTGAAGAAAGGAGAGGCACCCTCCTACACAACCTATCAATCTCAGCATTTTCCTCTTTGGCGATGCAGTGAGGAAAGAGCAGGGCAGGCAGGGGAGCTGAGGACTCCTGGGGGCTCTCTCACTTGTCAGCTGGGACTTCTTGGACCATCTGGACTACCGTGGCTGGAGAAGTAGGGGCAGGGGAAGGACTTGAGCTCCTGGTTTTGAAATCTAGGGTCCTCCACAGGAACTGCAGAACAAATTCCCACTCTGTCTAAATTCTCTTCCCTACAGATGACTCCGGAATTGCTTGGTTTGGCTTTGTTGACATGGCAATAATTACAGTCATTTTCATTAATTGCTCTCTATTTGAGCCTAATTGCCATGGAGCACAATAAAAATTATGCACATCATTCAATGTGCCACATTAACTTCAGATTTTATTTCATTATAACACTAGATTTGGTTCAGTTTTACACATTATTGCTCACATGACTTGGTTATATATACACCTTTTTTTTTAATAGAAAAAGAAGACCTATTTCAATAAGCCAAATCAATGAAACCATAGGAGATCCTCCTGAAGGGCTGAGACCCAGAATAGGAAGGTTGACCTCTTTGCTTTTCTCTGTGCCATCTCTTCATTCTTTCCCTCCTCCTGACCGTATTTTTCTGCTTTGCTATGCACATGGCAGAGGATGCTTTTCCACAGGTTTGTTGAGGTTATGCAACCTCTATTCACATAACCGCTTAGGCTGGCGGCTTTCTTTGGAGCCCAATTCCCAATTTCCAGGAGAAAGAATCTGGGGAACCCAGCTCCATTCACTATCCCTGGTGCAATCAACGATGGCCAGTGGATGGGGTGAGGTGGGTCAAGAAGAGCTTCAGGGGCTCCCAACTTGCGATGGGGTGGGTGGGGAGTGGGGGTGGAGAGCTCAGCGGCCTTGGGTCTTTCTGTAAGTTGGGGTGTGGGTGATAGTAGAACCTGCCTCTTCGGGTGTTGGTGAGTGTTGCAAGAGGCAATGTTCACAGAGTACTTTGCACATTCTTGGCACTTAGAAAGCACGGATATAATATTTACTATTATTGTTATTATACATTTGGATCCTTAAACCAGTTATTTTGAGGTTTGGGGGAAGACATGATTTGAAAATCCATAAACTCCACCCATGTTTTTATATAAATAATCCAAGAATCTCAGGGGGGAAAAATCCGTGTTTATTTTTCTCCAAAATTCTGAATAGCTGCTTGGATATCACAAGTTTAGATCGTTTGAAAATGTGGCACGTAATATTTTACTAATCCACAAGGGGGCAGGCTTCCCAAACATAAATAGTTCCCGCAGAGGCATTGCTCCGTGAAAAACAGTGAGTCCAACCACAGGTGACTGTTGGCTTTCAGAAATGCAATAGTCCTACTACCTTCAAGAATGCAATACATGTTTTTACAGACCAGGCACAATTCCTGGCTGTGTGAACAAAGTGGCTCCTTGTCACCGGCCAGGTCTGGTTGGCTACAAATTCGGTAAATAAAAAACATTGTAAGCATCCCCAACCACTGTTATCCTTGCCTTTGCTTCTGGTCCTCTGCTCCCTTTCTCTCTGTGCCTTCCTCTTTCTTCTCTGCCATCCTCTCCTGTAAAAACATCTTCAGGACTCGTAACTGTGATTACAGTTAAAAGAAATAAAAATCGCAGAGGAAAGTGGATGACAGCAGTTCTGGGACTCATCATCCGACAATTACTTGAAAGAGTTGGGGCTCCTTGAACTTGACGGCATAAGATGTATGGGGAACACAAGAAGAGGCTTCAAATACGCGAACGCTGGAGGAAATCCTGAGAGGCCTGGACAAGAGCCTAATCTTCCAGAACAAGTGGGTTTTGCATTTATTTCTGTTTGTTGCCCAAGAAAAACGACCACCCCACCTCAGTTTATGTTTATTTCTCAGCTTAGGTGTTCTTGGAATCAGTGTGATGACAGACACATGGTGACAAATTTGCAGGGGACACTTTTTTCTCCAGAGCCCAGATCAAGGCGGAAAAGCAGTCGTATTGTTTCCCTGAGCCAGTGGGTGTGTTTTTCCTGACTCACCTTTTCACTGTGGGCCTCGTCCTTTCTTCAAACTCTGGCCATGATGCTTATGATAGTCTTTCTAGCTCTACAGTATTTTATAGTTTAAAGAGTTCCTCTCCCACAGACATTTTCTGTGGTCATCACAAGAGCCCTATGAAACAGAGATTATTGTTCCTGTAGCATTGCGGCTAAGGACACACAAGGAGATAGGACAGGACTTGAATTAATAGACCAGTTCTTGTGATGCAAATTCTTTCATGTGAATTGCACTCATTCTCAAGCCTCTGATACACCGCTTTCAAGGTCAGTAAGCTAACTTCTTTGGTTTTTCCCTTTTTGAGGCTATGGGTCCCTAATATAGAATCTCTGCCCTTACTTGGTGTGTCTGATTTTAATACATCTTAGAGAAGAGGGCTAGTGTAAGGGGTGTAGCACTCTTCTTTCTGTTCCGTGGTTCAAACACTATGCCTTTGGTCCTCTGGTGCTGGCTTATAACTAGAGTCACTTACACTGGAATCATTGGACTAATTCAGAGCAAGGATATTGTGGGAAACAGTAGTGACAAGAGAGAAAAACTGGAACGTGGGTCCATTCTTTCACATCTTGTTTCCAAGGTAAGGAGAGTAGGGAGCAAACTTTAATGGCCAACCAATTAGACTGGAGCAGCAACACTCACGGCAGGTCAAAAGTCCTGAGCCCTCTACATGAAGGTGTGGAAAGCAGCGTTCATTGAGAGTATGTGGATTCCCTTCCACCCTCTTGTGTCTGCTCCAATCTCAGGAAACTTCGCTCATCCGTTATAGAGGCCAGAGTGCTATGTGAGGACATATGGATACCCTTGGCATCTGCTATAGTTTTTTCTTCTTTTTTCCTGAGGCTACTTCTCTCTATAGGACAGAAAGTCTATAGGACACTGCAATGCGCCTTGGATTCACTTCTTCCCTGTTCACTTTGAATAAAGGTTCTATGTGCCATGGGATCTCTAGCCTTAAGCTCAGCCTGGCTAATGGAAGCGTTTGTTGAAAACGCTGTATCCATCTGTCTTTACCAGCTGATTGTGTTTATTCTTACCACAACCACCAGAGCCTATCTTCCCCTGAAAGTCACAGAAAAACATTGTAATAGTCAGATACAATCCGAGGTGCACAGAATAAAAATGCTGGTTAACAACAGCCAACCAATCACACCAACAGCCCCTCCATTGCGCTGGTCGTCATCACACAAACAAGATGGCATCATAAAGCTCTAATAACCACTAATGACATTGTCCATTAATGTAAGGTGGGATACACTCCATGTAGGGATTCAAGAGGCTTAAAACCTCATGACTTGCAAGGTAGTTGTGTGATAACGATGTGAATTCCAAGGTTCCAGTCATTTTCTTTCAGGGGAAAGATTTCAGCCTCATGCGGTGTAAGTGTGTAAATATTGTAGAAATGACTCTCACAAGATAAACATAGCCCGATTACATTTAACACGCTGGAAAAAATCCAACTAAAACATTAAAATGCCAGTTACCCCCTCTTATGGCCAGAAGCTTTATAGCAGGGAGGTAGGACGGCTTTAGTGGGAGCAGCTGGATTTCTGTGCGGGAAGCTCAGCCCACACCTGCTCGTTCCCCCTGCCATCTGGACACCCCAGCATGTGCCGAAGCCTGGCTCCTCCCTGCTCTGACCCCGACCCCGACCCCGATCCTGATCCCAGGTAACATTGTGACGTTTGTCCAGGAAGCACCCAGATTCCTGGTTTCACCCCAATTCTTAATGAAACTCTCTGGTCCTATCCAGACACTGCTTAGCTCTTCAGAAAACTAATTTCCACTAAAGTGTGATGTTGGTAATAGTTTAAATATTACCTCCTGGCCTCCCCTAGGGAGTTGCAATTTAACAGGAGTCAAAATTTTAAGCTAAACATGGGGCTGAGCAGTGTTTATTGCGTGTATGTCCCCACCTTTTATGTGAGGGTGTACATAATGGTATCTGCTGATATTTTCAGAAATAAGCTTGTAAGGATGAGACACAGTCTAATAAAAATGGTCACCCATACAGTGAGAGAGAGAGCTGGGTGGAAAGAACAGGCAGGAAGGCAGTCTTCCTGGGAACGCCTTGTTATGTGCTTTTGACCTTGAGAGAGAGTGTGTCCTGGAGCCGGCCACACCAGCGAAAGACAGCCAACGCTTAAATTGTCAAGAGTTTTGTGAGTCAGTTATTAAACTCATTTTAAAAATTACATTATTTAAACTGAATATTAAATAAATCATACTAATATTAAAGATAACAAATGTTAAAAATTCATCCATTTCTAAAGTGTGTTTTACCTCATTTTGCTGTTTTTACTGTTGGCTATGCTGAGATTATTATATCTGTTTGGTAGAAGTACTGTAAATGCAGCGGTACAAGGCAGCGCCCACATTCTGTGTTCAGGAACATAACATTGGTAGCTTAGAATCCATGACGGTGGCAATATTGACATCAGAAAATGGCAAAATAGGGTTTTTTT
>VMDR010011064.1:0-29315 GCA_007922815.1 Macrotus californicus | reverse complement strand
ACTGACCTGAACTTATCATTTATGCTTGAGATGTCTTGTGTTTGGGATACATCCCTGCATTGAACAAGTACACAGTGAATGGTACTCAATTTATATGCTAATTCAAGCCTTTAAAACTCTGTCCAGCCTGTGAGTCAACTGGTTTCCACCTTCAAATTGTTTCAAATTTCTTAATGTCTTCTAGATTCCAACTTTCTCTGTTACAAATGAGATTTATAGAAGTTCATCTCTAAGCTCTGACTTAGCTCTGGGATTTGGTTATTTACCATTTTGAAACAAACCCACATAACTTAAAGGGGTCAGGAAAAGTCTCTGTATCTCTCAGTGGGCCAGTCTCTTTTCCTCCCTTTGTATCTCTCAGTCACCAATCAGGGGATTTCAAGGATTTCCTATTATCAGGCCAGTAGAAGACTGCTTCAGTCCAATTTCATTCCAACCTTGTTTTAGTTTTAGAAGCGGTAGTTCTGTGAACCACTGCCATCTCTGCTGTTCTTCATTTTCTAGATGAGTTAGCTATTCCCAGCATTTCTTCTTGCAAAATTATTGACCCTATGGGGAAGAAGTTAGTATTGTTTATTTCATTTTCCTCTTGAGGAAAAAAGGCTTCAAGGAGTTTGGGAATTGTGGCGGATTCTAAATAGTCACTTTCACAGTTAGATCATTTCTAATGACAAAATAATTTCCAGACAATCTTTTTGAACATTTCCATCCATTTAAGCATTGAGAAGGTGACTGCCTCCTACGAGAGTTTATGAGAAGTCATAGCCTTCCAATAACTCTGAGGGAGGACTAGTCATAAGAGCTTGTTTCAACCAACACTATAAGTAAGTGGTGGAATACATCACTGGAGAACCCTTTACTTCTATCACTTCTCATCTAGTTTGTGGCATCAATGTTTCTGAGTAACTCGATCCAAAAATCTCCTCCACTCCTTCATTCTTCACAAGCAATTGGTCTCCAAGCCCAGTCCATTATACTTTAGCTGGGACTATTATACAAGCCTGGAATTCAGTCTCTTTGCTTCATTATTCAGTCTCACTCTGTTCTGCAACACCCTTCACACTCCTTGATCCAACCATCATTTTCCGTTGTAAATCTGGGCACAGTCATTCCTTGTGCCAAGTTTTTCAGTAGCTTCCCATCACCTACAGGACAAAGTTTAACCACATATGCATCACAGGGTTTGTCATCATCCATCCTGTTCTTTGCGAATTTAATTTCTCAGTCAGAACTCCTTGGTACCCTAGATCCAAAATGGTGAACCACTGGCATTTCATAAATATGTCATACTCTTTTATTCTTTTGTAATTCTACTCCCTTTGGCTGTAATGACCCTTTCCTCAAAATTCTATACCCAGAAAACTCATATCACATAACCATGAAGAATCACTTTAACTATAACTTTTTCTGAAATACCTTCCCTGATTACCTGGGAAATTTTTTTCCTGTGTGCTCACTGTACTTTTATAAATATTTTATATTATGTTTATTTAATCATTTTCTCTTATAGACTATGGGAAATAGAAGGAAATAAACAATCTCCTTTCTTCTTTTTATGCACAGATCTGGTTCTATGTTAATGTTCTAATAAACTTAATAAATACATATCTTTTTGTGAACTAGCTCTATCTCACTTGGATGTGAAAGCATTTGAGAGAAGTAAATTCAGCCCATTAAGAAGGCAAAAGCCCATGACTAGGGTCTTTAATGATGGCTAGGTTGTACAACTACAAGGGGTTATAAAAATTTTATTTGAAGGTTGATTCCATGCTACATGTGGACGAGGGTTGTTAGTAAAACTTGCTCCTGTGAAAGTCTTGTTTGGAAGAGAGGCGTGCCTTTCTTTGTTACATTTACCATTCTACTCTGTTTCCGGCCATGGAAGAAATATTTTGGCAGAAACATATGTAGAATGAGACAGACCGAGAGTCAATCATCCTCTCTATTCCTGGAATCTCAGGTGCAGTGAACACTATTAATGGTGGAAACAAAGCTGCACTGGGTTCTTAACTGAGGTAATTGGGAACCTAGGGTCTTTGGTCACATACTGTGAGGAAGAGAGCCCAAATTCCTAGGGCTCAGATTCTACTGTCCCTGAGTGTGGTGGCAGCTCCACTAGAGAGTGTGTCTTGGTGAAGAGTATAAGCAACTCTGTTATAGCCTTGTAAGAAAGGCTTTATAAAGGGAGAATGAGCAACAGAACAGAGGAGAATAAGTGGAGGTAGTTGCTAAAAGTAACAGACCAGCAAAGGAAGTGACACTTGGAAAAAATGAGGACTTTTCAGGCATCTGCTTAGAGGAGGTTTATTGTGTGCTTTCTGGTTCTCTTGTCTCAATGCCTGGGCAGAAACAGAGCACTGTGAAGACCTCTCCTGTCTTTCCTTTCCTCTGTCCTTCCTTTCTTTTCATTCCCCGACCAGAAGACTCTGATACTTTTTCAAGGGTTCACTCACACCCAATCTTTTCCATGGAGCTTCTTTGACATCTGCTACAAAACTTATTCCACATCATGCACTTGCCTGGTGCAGAGGCCAAGTGTGTGGTTCTAGGAGCAACCTCCCCGCCACCCCGCCTCCTTCCCTCTCCCCCCTCCCCTTCCCTCCTCCTTAAAGACTTCCTCCCTTGCTGAGTATGTCAAACTGGTAAGCTTTCTGGACCTCTCAGTATCTCAAAGACTCTGACCCATATTTCTATAAAAAAGCAGAGATTCCAAATCACACAAAAGTAAAAAAGACTTACAATCAGATTCTTTTCTGGTATTTGCTGTGATAGAAGTGCCAAAGTAAAAACAGAGCTGGATAATTGTTAAATGTGGAAGAGAAAATTTTATTCAGATTTCAGATTAGTGTAATAAAGGAGAGACTCTAGTAGAGACTGAGCTCAACTCCCACTGAGACAAAGGTAACAAAAGGTACCATGGAGAAGTAAAAAGGGGAACACAAAAAAGGGACTAGGGGAATGTGTGGAAATTGAAAATTAAGAAGGGGTTGGTCAGTGGAAAATTACTAAAAATGGTTGGGAGACGTGGGTTGGGCCAATGTACGTTTTGAGATTTGATACCCCTGCATTTTCTTAATCAAAGACTCAGCACTGGGCTGGGAGTGTCTGTAGGGACACAGCCTAGTGCAGATGGAAGCCAAACTCAAATTTGGTAAAGTGTCTTAGCACAGTGTTTGGGGCCCTCCTTTGTATTGCAGGGGAGTTCACAGAAGAAAGAACAGAAAATAAATACAGAATGAATAAGAGAGAGTATGGTAGATGGAATAAGGTCCCCAGATATGTCCAAATCCTATTACTACTGGAACCTGTGAATATGTTACCTTCCAGGGAAAAAGGACTTTGTAGATGTGAAGAAGTTAAGGGCTTTGAGATGAGTAGATTAGCTTAGATGATCTAACTGGGCCTTATAAGAGGGAGTATCAGAGTTGGAGAAAGAGAGGTGACAGAGCAGAGGTGAGAGGGAGAAGGAGAGAGGAAGAGAGAGAGAAAAAGAGAGAGACAGCTCTGAAAATGCTGCTGATCTATGAGGCAGGGCAAAGAAGTAAATTCTCCCCAGACCCTAGAGCCTACAGAAGAGCTTGGCTAACACTCAGGTTTTACCTGTACCACCCATTTTGGACTTACGACATTCAGAACAGTCAGGTGATTCAACTGCTTTCTTTTAAGCCACTAAAACTTGTTTGTGTTTGTAGTAATTTGTTATGGCAGCAATAGGACAGCACAGGACAATAAATATGGCCCTCAAGCTGTCCATTTCACCACGCCTCCCAGGCTCTGGCACCACACTGAGGACTGTGACATCCAGGGGACTGAAGGAAAGTGTGTGCCCTGGAACTTATTTCCAGAAGCATAATTTCTTGGTAGGGCAGGAACATGGTTGACATTCATTTCCCCAGGAATGTCATGACATTCTCTATGTTGCTTGTGGTTTTCATATTAATATTAACGATCTTAATGTAATCATCATTTTATTATTTGCTTGCATTTCCTTAGTGGGTCAATGACTCCCAAGCTAGCTGACATTTAAAGACAGAGTGTGTGCTCCCCGCATTAAACAGGAAAAGGTTGGAGAGATTAGCACAGGAGGAAGCTCATGTCTAAGCTATTTCAGTTGTCTTTTCACATTGGCCAATAATCTCTATTCCAAAAGCAATGTTGGCTGGGGCACTGGAAGAACGTGCTCGTATTTTCGGACGGGCTGCAAACTACCAGCAAAGTTTACTGAACAGCCATGGTACGAAAGCCACAGAGATGATGATTCTTTTCCTCTGGAGAAATCATATGTTCCCCTTCATTGTTACTTCTCGCCTCTGCTGGGCAGGATACAGTGGTCCATTCTCAGCACAGAGAAACGTGGCACTGCATATTTTATCAAATTCCCCCTGAGTTCCACTTCTGTTTCCCACCAGACCTCATTCTTTCACATTGATGTAACTGAGTTACAGACTCAGGTGTTAAGTAAGATGTCAGGGTGCACGTAATGACCATGATAATTACAGCTACTGGAAAAAGAGGACATCTTATATGCCAGGAACTGTTAGGCATTTTGAATTTACTTCATTTTTTTTTTTAACCTGAGTTTTCCTGTATTCAGTCTGACATTTGGTGAATGTTGGTTTGCACTATTGGTGGGAGTCACAATTGGGCTTGGAAAGTAAGAAGCTAAGATTCCTGATAGCTGGTAGAGTTTTGGGAGAACAATGTCTGCTCTTGCTCTCTTTTCCCTAAGGAAGAGAGCCATTTCCCTGTTACAGAGGTAGGAGCTGGGCAAGTGTGCTGCACTAGGCACAGAGAATGAATGATGCTGAATGTCAACTGAAGAGCATGTGTGCAAACCAATAGTGGGAAATACTCCAACTAAAACACTAACGATTAGACTTATTAAATACATGGAGTGTGAACTCTGGAATTAGACTGTCTAATTGGGTCCTGTCTTCATCAGTTTATTCATTCACTCATCTTTTAACAAAACTTTGCCAGCATCTGTACGCACACCTCTGAGTAATTGGGATACTGTGCACAAAACAAAGTTGTTCCTTTCATGAATTTTATGTTCTAGAGAAAGAAACAGGTTAAAACAGCAGCAGCAACAACAAAACACAGTTATATAATACATCTCAGATTTGATAAGCATTATGTGGAAAAACAAAGGAGGGAAGGAGACAGGGAAAAACGGACAGGTACATCAGAGAAGGCTTCTCTGAAGGCGATGATGTTTGAGTGGAGACCCAAATGAGGTGAGAGCAGGAGGCCACGTTTTCCTCCAGTAGGAGAAACTTTCAGGCTGAGGGATAACAAACATCAGGGCAGTCCTGACCAGGAGCATGCCTAAGGCCAGTGGCTTAGGTTGGGCACCCCAGATTCCCTCAGAAGTGATTCATTAAGGATCTGCTCTCAGGGGGAAGCTGTCAGAGAACAAGGGAGGTAGGACAGAAAAGGGCGAGAATTCAGGCAAAGTCCTCGCCTTAGCCTGATCTTTTATTGGAAATGAGACTACATTTTAGGGAGCTAGGGGGGAAGTCAAGTCCCCTAGACTCTGTCAAGACAGGCTAGAGGGCTAGTTTCAGGTCCCAAGGGCAATGCTTAAAGAAGGTCACAGGGATCTGCCATTACAGGATGTGGCTCCTAGAGACTAGAGGATGAGTTCAGAGTTCTGGGTGGCTCATCACTGTGTCTGCTAGACTCACCATTTTGAAAAGGGCAGAGGGGTTGAAAACCATGAGGAAGAAGTGGTCAGGAACCAAATCATAGAACGACTTTGGAATGTTACTTTATTGGTAATGGGAAGCCTTGGAGATATTTGGGGCAAGGAAGTGGCATGAACTAATTTAATTGTAAAAGGTTCAATTAAGCTATTACTTGAATCTTAGACTCAGGGGAATAAGAGCAGAAGCACTGAGACTTACTAGGAAGCTATTGTAGAATTCTAGAAGGCTTATCTTGGATTTGCATTGTCCCACACAGAAGCCACTGGCTAAATATGGTTACTGAGCATTTGGAACGTGGCTCATTCAAATTATGATGTGCTGTAAGTGTAATGTAGGCACCAGACTTCAAAGGCTTAGTAGGAGATAAAAATTGTAAAGTATCTCACTAATATTTATATTGTATTGATTGCATGTTTAAATGATAGTATTTTGCTCAAATATGGCTCAAATAAATATTATTAAGTATGTTAATAAAATGTATTATTAAATATGTTATTTAGCAGTTTCTATTTACTTGTTTACTATGGCTACTGGTACATTTTAAATGACATGTGTGGCTCACATTATATTTCTATTGTGCACCCTGGTTTAGATTCATATGGTAAGAAGTGCCTAGCTTCTCTATATATTATGAAAGTAAAGAAGATAGGATTTAATGATGGATAGTATATAGGGGTATAAAAGGTAACTACTGAATGTTGGCAACATTTTCTAAGATGAAATCACTGGAGATAGGGAAGCTTATGGGGGAGGATGGAAAGTGGGATTTGGTTTTACAAGCTGGAGATGTCTAATGGACCTTCAGATCCAGGTGATGAACAGGTGGTTATATATATGAGTTTGGAGTTCTCTGGAGAGATCCAAGATGGAGATTTACATTTCCTGATGTTTAGTATATAAATAGTTTTTAAATCTATTGGACTGGGGGCCGCCCCCTAAGAAGTGAGCATAAGGAAGAGTTTTATTGACCAAAACCTGGCTGGAGAAGTCAATCTTTTGGAAGATTAGGAAATAGTTCGGGGGGTCTTTAAAAAAAATTTATTGATTGATTTTGAAAGAGAGAGAGAGCAAGAGAGAGAGAGAGGGAGAGAGAGAGAAGTCAACTTGTTGTTCCACTTATTTATGCATTCATTGGTTGATTCTTATATGTGCCCTGACTGGGGATTGAACCTGCAACCTTGGTATATTGGAAGATGATGCTCTAACCAAGTTGAGCTACCTAGCCAGGGCCAATTGGGGATCTTAAAAATGAGTCTTGCTAGTTGTCTGAACGGCGTCAACTCCTTTGTTTACAGTCTTTGTTTGATTACATATAAAAAGAGACTAATGATAGTACAAATTTCATAAAATGGATATAAAAAATAACTGGGATAATATGAATCCATATTTAGCACAGTATCTGCAAAAAGTAAGAACCCAGTAAATGTTAGCTATTGTATTATTCTCTCCTTTATAGATGTCTTACTGGATCAGTCACTAATAGTAAGGAAGCCTCCAATTCAGGGTGTTTGCCCAGTTTTCCTAATATAGGAAAAATTAGTATCTTCTTCTGCTCACTCAGGACCAGGCACAGAGCTAGGTGCTGTGTTTGCCCCTCTGCCTTTGCTGCAGTTTTGCACTTTTCTAGATGCAGATACCATATCTACACAGGCCAGGAATGGATCCCAATGGGAAAACTGCTTGTTTTTTTACAAGAATTAGAAGAGGAAGATTCAGTCTGGGACCTTGAGTCAAAGGAAGTCAGGCGTCCACACTGTTACAGCTGGAGAGGCAGCAGACCTGTCTTCTTGGTTGGCCCAGTAGAAAATGGAAAGGTTATCAGGACTGTCTTAGTGGGACCAAAGTACTCATAAGAATTATTTTAAGAGGGACATGCAGGAGTTTTAAGATCATCAAATGAGATACAAAGATGGAAGCTGAGGTGAGACAGAAAGAGAGAGACAGAAAAAGGAGAGAGAGAGAGAGAGAAGGAGACATTTGAATATGCATGCAGCTGGCTTTGAAAATAGAGAAAGAGGCCATGAGCCAAGGAATGCAGGTAACCTCTAGAGGCTGGGAAAGGCAAGGAAACAAGATTCTCCTCTAGAGCCTCCTAAGCAAATACTGACATTGTGATTTTCACGCAGTGAGATTCATGTTAGACTTCTGAACTGTAAGAATAAATCTGTGTTGTTTCAAGAGATATAGTTTGTGGTCATAAGTTACAGCAGCAAAAGGGAACTAACACAGTAACCCTCAAAAGTCATGGGCTTTGAGTCATAATTATGATGACTGTGTACCCATCCAAGACTCTGTTTTTCTTTGATAATTTCATAAATCTGGAACACAGCTAAGGAGAAAAGGAAAACAAAAGGCTCCAGAACCATTCAAACAGGTGTTATTTTTAAACTAAACTAAAGCCCCCATATATTTATCATTCCAGAACCCAAACATTGCTATTTTAACAAAAATTTCACCCATTTGGACACCGACGAGAAGCACCAAATGAGAAAGGTGGGGGGATGGGGACTTGCTCAAGGGAAGGAACTGGATAGCAGTGAAAGGCATGGCAGCCTACAGCCTCATGGCAGGGCAAGGTGTGAGGGATGTGGAGCGCCTCACAGAGCTCACCTCCACAGGGGTATTTGGTTTGGGAGCAAACAGCTGCCCTGCAACTTATGAGAGTGTTCCTATGCTGTATGTATTAAGAGGAATAAAAAATATCATAAATGCTATCTTGGAAAATCCAAAGAAGAAGTAGGTTTAGCATGCTCACATAGACAAGAAAAAAACTGAATATATTTTATAAGGTCCCCTAGGAAAATAATAGTTAAATTTCATTTAAAAATTATGTTTCTCCAAAGTTGAAGCCTAGATAAGCAAGAAGCCATGCTTTGAGTGTGGTTTAGGTGACTTTTCATCTGTACCTGTGCATGCGAGCCCACATATACAAATATGCACAAAGGTCTCTAAATGTCTGTTTATGCTTGGATTTGAAATATCCTGAATGAAGAAAGTCAGTAGATTGCAAAAGTGGAGAAACATGGGAAATTACTTAAATGTTGCTTTGTTCCACGTATTATGTTCTATAGTTTGCATACATTACTTTACCTACTTCTCACAAATTACCTATGAAGTTGTTGCCAATATCCTACAAACCTTACATAAATGGTCCCAGCTTATACTCCGCGAGAGTAGCATACTAGGGCTTGAATTTAGGTCTATCTGACTTTAAGATCTGGGTGAGTCTTCTACTCTATAGTAAAGATGAAAATATCATCTCAGAAATCTTCCTAACGTTATCCCAGAAATGGTCTAGTGATTGAATAATCGATTTTTGCCTGGGTTTAACAGGTATGTGGGAACTACCCTCCTTATTAATCTTGACACAGAGACTTATTTTTGACTCATAAGAGGTCAGAGATATCAAATAGACTCATTCTCCCCAGGAGAGAACTGAAGCCCAAATATGATTCTTACACCTAAGTCCACATGGTTAACTACACCGAGCAGCAAAACTCAAGATTTCTACTGTGCAATATTAAGCAATGTTACCTCCTGTCACCTCTCAAAATGGGACATGTGTAAGGGGCAGAATTTTTAGAAATTGCATGGGCTTACATGAAAAATGTAGGAGACAACTCCCAACACAGAAGTGAATTTTCAGGGGGTCCTAACCTAAGCCTTTTGTACTGACCACTCTCCCTCTTGAGCTGGGGTGGAGTATGAATTGAGGCTCGAGCATTTGTGGCTTTGCCTTTTGCTTTCATTCCATAGTGGACAGGAATCCAGGCCAGCTGCCCTTATGAGAAGCACTTGTTTGCCTAGAGGGGTCTTTTCCCTTTGAACTGCTCTGGGGACTGTCCACATGTCAGAGAGCTGATCAAAACAGTAAACGAGAACCCTGACAATGATTTTCAAAATTGCATGCAGATGTCTCCATTTTAGGGAATTGGAAACACAATCTCCTTTGGATTACTGCAGCAAAAGGGGACAGACAAAACAACACTTTGCAAGAAAACTTCCCATGGGGACTGACAGCAATTTGGTGGGGGTGAGCTGGAGGGTTGCAGAGCCTGGGCCAGTGTGTGCTGAGGCTGGGATTCTCGCAGGGGAACATGGAGCTTGAGTTTGAATGGAAACCACCAGTCTCTAGGGCCTGTTCCCCTCAGTCTGAGCCTTGATGTGAGAATGGGGAAATGGTAAAGGCAGGGAGCCAGAAGCAAGGCCTGAGCTGGAAATGCTGCCTCTTTGGCTCAGTCTCCATTTGTCCAAACCAGTCTTCTGATTCCAGACTAGTAGAATACAACAATTCACATGTTCACAGCACGTTACCATTTGCAAAATATTTTCCTCATTTATCATCAGAGTTGCTCATGTCACCATCTCATTATAGTAAATGGATAACCAGGGACAGCCCTAGAGATGGGATTTTAATTTAGACCCTTCTGGTTCTCAAACCCTTGACCCAAACCCAGCCACAAGAACCAGGGAGCCCTTCAGCCACTTCCTTGTTTCCCTGAAGTTTTAACTTTCTTCATAGTCTGCCTGCTAGACCTCAACTTCCCACTCAGTGGCAAACCGATGCTTGCACAAGAGGCTCCAGGTTTTATTTCTGAGTTATAAAGTGGGAGAGGGAGAGACTCAAAGGCTCAGGGTCAAAAGCAGTCAGCCAAATGTTGCAGTCAATTTATAAAATCTATCTCAATGTCTGAAGGGTTTTTCAGGTCTTCTAATCTCATTTCCTAATGAAGCACAATTCTTAAGCCACAGCCCCAAGCAAGCAGAGTCCCAGGCAGAACTTGGACCTTCACTGATGTTGAGTAAAGCTCAAGTGTTTAAACTGATCACCTGAGGAGTTGACTGTACCATTGTGACTCCGTTATTGGCATCGTGCCATTAACCATCGTGTCTCACTACATGGCTTTATATCATGGTGCCCTGAGTTAATAATAATCATATTTATACAAAACAGGGAGTTAAATGATGACACTGCTTTGAGGACAGAAGTGAGCCGTTGAAAAGATCTGGAAACAGTGTTTTAATAGTTAAATAAGCCACACAGTCTGTCCTTTGGGCAATTACAGAGTATATTATCATAATAAAGGCTTTCCTCAGTTAAAAATGCAGCAGCAGAGATGGTTAGGTTTGATTGAAACTAAAGTTCCACAAATTTGTTTAGTATCATTACTTTTCAAAATACCTGTTAACATTCCATGGAAGCCATTTTGGGGAGCCACTTATTCAATAGTGGAATAGCTTCTTCCAGGTTTGTCAAGACAGAAAATTCTAAGGACCTCATATAAATATTTTCAAACCTGTCGTTAGCCAGCCACCAAAGCCTAGGAAGCTCAAACATGAGGGTTCTGAGTATGGAGAAGAGTGACTATTTCCCATTTGTCTCAAGCCAGCCTAATATCCCCATTAGAAACTGCAGAGATTTTCACTTCAAATTGCAAGTGATTCATGTCAACATGTCACTACACCTCTGAAGAGAGGGATGAAAACCAGTCAGAGTTTATGATGCTTGAGCATTTGAGTCAGCATGACTGGATGTGGGTGCATGTGTCTTGCTGCCTTGCATCTCATTGCCCTTGTGCATCTCTCTCTCTCTCTCTCTCTCTCTCTCTCTCTCTGTCTCTCTCTCTCCATGGTCCTACTCGCTGGGCATGATTAAATCTCAGATGTTGACAGGCAATGGGTGAAACAATTATTGCTACATGACTATTCTGAGAACTTGATGGGAGGGATTAGAGGAGCAACTTGGTGTAGTTTAGTCCAGAAATTTGGGCTGACAAAGACATTTATGGATTTCAAAAATGCCAGATGGACTCGCACATGGAGTATTTGGATTTTGTGGTTGGGACTGCAATGTGAGACCTCCCAAGACTGCAGGACAAGTGATGATAATATTATCCTTTATCAACACATACACTTCTGGCTTGTATCATCCAGGAACAGGAGAGATGTCCTCACTCAAGGTCAAAATAGAAGTCAGTCAACTTTCAAGCCAGAATGCAAAGAGAACCAGAACTAGACTTAGAAGATCTCGGCTCTACGTTTTTATGAGCTTGTCTAAAACTTTGGCCAATGGCAGATTCAAACTTAACACATGTTAAGGGCTCCACATGTATAGAATGCTTATTGGTGCCCATGACTGCCAAAGTTACCAAGATGAAAAAAAACTGCAGTTCTCAGATCTGGGTGATCACAGTATAAGAGGAGGGAAAAGAAAAGATATGATTATGGTCTGAAGAAAAACAGAGTATGGAAGAGAGAGAAAATAATATACAGACTGATTTGATTAAATTTATGAGTCCTGAGAAAATAACACAGGTAGCTGTGAGCCCTTAATTCGAAATTCTTAAATAACAGCATGAATAATCTTGATTTTAATTTCAGATGCATTAAGGCTCCTACATCATTATTAATCAGTTAATTTTCACAATTTTGGGAGGTGGGTATGATCATGCCCATGATAAAGAGGGGACATGGCACCTCAGAAAGAGGATGAGTTATGCCCAGGGTCTCAGGGCTGGAAGAGAAGCCAGGGTGAGGGCTCGGCCTTCAGTATCCAGGTGTCTAGTCTCTGCAAACAGCAGTAGCCATTGTACATTCTGGTTTCAATCACCAAACCACACTGCCAATGTAAACAACAATTTTCAGGAGGAGCATTGAACCCCACAGAGAGATCTTACAAAATATGCCCACTGGTTCTCTACATTCACAATATTGTTTCTGTAGAGAGAGTAAAAGTAAAATAAATAAATACAGCCTCCAGCCAGTCCTCCCAGAAGGCCACCTGAAGTTTGGAATGGCTCTGCTATTCTGTTTTGATATTTATGAGAAGTTGTATGAAGTTTATGGAGGGAAATGCTCCTACTTTTGCTCAGAGACCACCTCTTAATATTTTCTATTTTAAGAAAATATACAAGAAAGCTCTGAGCATCAAGGTACTGAAATATATGGTGACTGAAGACAATTCTGCATTTTTGATGCCTTCTACATTGTGTGCATAACTCTCCTCTCTGAGAATACTGCTTGGCCAACCTTTACCTCTCACAGAATAAAAAACACTAGAAACTAACAGTGCTTCTGCTCTATACAAAGTGAGCAGAAGTGATCCCAAACCAACTATCTGAAATTCTTTCTTTGAGAACACCTAATTCCTACAGTGGGTCAGATTTGGTATATATTCCATTAACTGTTTTCATGTGCTCCTGGGGATGCTTAGCAAGAGCTCTAAGATACTTATACATTTTAATGTCTAATCCTCCAGAGGCTTTTAGAAGCTGGTGGGACCTGGTCTGGGGCACATAGATCCTCTATACTCCAGAACACTGTATTGAGAAGTATGAGGTGTCTGGTGGTGCTTCCCAGGAGTAAATGTTTAACATAGGTACTGCCTGATTTCTGAGCTGTAGAATCACAGATTTTGCCAAATGCTAGCTTAAGGAAAATGCAAAACCATTTAGGAATCATATTTTAGAGGAATAAGAGCTAGGGAAGTCAAGGCATTGAATAAAATCAAAGTTTTAATCACTTTCACTCATTCCATTCATAATTATTGGTTATCCACTATAGATACCTATAGTTAGGTAGACACCTAACTAAGTCATAGAAACGGTATAATAGAAAAGTCAGGTCAATCCTTGCCTCGGAATTTTCAGTCTAGTGGCCCAACTCAACCCATGTATCTCTCCTACAGGATGGGAACATTCTACATCTCTTTGGATATTTCTGGAGAATAAGTTCCAGCACTTACCATAATTTTTAAAAAATTTAATAACTGTTGCTGAGAGATTCAACTCTCAGTTATTGAAATCTATTAAGTACTACTGGTAAGCACTTCCTTGTATGTTGCTAGGACTTTAATTGTTTTGTTTTCCAGGGAATTTCCTGTGCTGGACCAGAGCATGAACCTCTGTAGGTGTCAATAAAGTTTTAAAGAATGAATAAATAACTTTCTTGGATTCTTTAAGGAAAGATTACATTTGTGTACTAATGAGACTTTTCTCACTGTGGATTATGTCAACATGGCAAGAACTGCATCCCAATCCCCTCTGAATACCCAATACAGACCATAGTGCCTAGCCTAGAACAACCTCAGTCAGTCCAGGTTTGATAACAAAGGTGCCCTTGCTGAGAGTGCCCACCTCCTGACACATCTGGGAATGTAGGCAGAGAGCATCAGACTGTCAGTGAACAGGCAGGTTGACCTGTGGGTTTTCTATTTTCTCATCCTTAGTTCTCATCTACACCTCTGTCCAGGGAACTTTCACCCTGAATATTCTCTCTTAGCAGCCTGGTTTTATTTTTCCTTCATGGTGATCACTCTAATAGATTATTATTCATTTGTTTACTTTTCTTTGTCTGTTACCCTTACTAAGCTTTAAGAACTGTGTCTATCTTGTTCACTGTTGGATCCTCAGCAGAACCTAGCTCAATGCTTGATCCACTAACATATATTAGATTGGGCAAATGAATGCATGAACGAAGGGGGGCATATTAAATTCTCACACGTGTATGCATGCCTTTTTAAGATCATTTTCTTTGTGTGTTAGTGTAGCTCTTCAGTTATTTCATTTGTAAAAGAGGGATGCTTAGTCTCCTAGTCTCTAAGCTCCCCAGAGAGACTTTACACAACACTCCTGCCCCTTCACTTCTGGAACTAGCACACATGTGCACTTGACCTTGCTATTTTCCACAGTGAGACAGTGAACTCCTTTGGCCAGCAAAACTGTCTCTGCTGCTGGTACCAGACACAGGTAGGGAGCCAGGTGTCTTGGATGAGAGTCTCTTCTGACTGCTCTTTTGACAGAATTTGCTTGGACTACTGCCTCCTGGTCCCTCCCTTGTCTGATTTACATGCAATTGGAAACCATATTTACATTTTCCTCTACTTATCATCTTATAGCCAGGACAAAGATGATAGTGGCCTTTAAAACCCAAAATAAAAATCTGGGCCACATGCACTTGAGAGAGATTAGCCAAAAAACATGTATATTCATATATGGGTAGCCCATGGATACAGACAACAATGTGGTGAACGCCAGGGTGGGGCTTGTAGAAGGGACCAAGGGGAGGGTAATGGGGGACATCTGTAATAGTGTCAAAAAAAAAATAGCTAAATAATAAAAAATCTGGGCCCCACATAAACCCTCTGGAGTCATTTGGCTTTGAACAGAGGTACAAACGTTGTCCAACAAACTGCTCAACCTAATGAATCTTAGAAAAGGCTAAATAAATAAACATAAAAACAGTTTAAAGTTAATAATACTGTTTCCAGAATCCAGAGAGAGAAAGACCACATGGTTCTGGAGGGACAGGATTCAATTTCCTAGCAACCAAGGACAGGGGGAGATCTGCCAAGCATCTCCTTGGGCAGTCCCCGAGAAGGCTAACATTCAGGGTCCCCTAGCTGAGGGAAACGTTGGATACATGAGTATGCCGTCTGACATGGCAGGGAGGGACATGACAGGACAGCGGGGCACACTATCTTCCTTTCTATCCAGGAGAACACATCCCACTGCCCTTGCCTCTAGAGTTCCTTTCAGAGTAGCCACTGAGGCGTGTTCTTCAGGCTCCCAGGACAACTACATTAAGCACCCATGGAGCCTAGATGTCTCTTTGACAAGGTAGGACCATAACCAGTTATCAAGGGGGTGGAGACCACCAGAGAATAGAATGAGCCAGGCTTCTGGACTTTGCCCAAGAGGTGGGCCTGCTTGAGACAAGCAGATATCTATTTCCACCCCTGGCTGGCAACTTCTTTGTCTGAGAGTATTCATCTGGAAATCCACTCAGTTCTCTGCCTCCCCTTTTGTTCTCCACAAGGAGCTCCAAATTCAAAGGCTTTGAAAAAGCAGAGGGCCTTGAGAAAAGCCATCATCAATATTGGTTTTATTAAATGACAGAAGAATAACTTTTCAGATCTGACAGATACACTTTTCAGAGCAGTGTTATTTCAAGGAATAGATTAATTTCTTTGTGACTAATTTCTGCACTGGCAGATGAAACAGTATTTTTCTCAGACATTATCACGAATGTTAAACGAGGCTGTGCTTGCAAACACATGAATCCACGCTTTACCCAGTAATTGGTTCCTTTATTCTTTCTGTAATGTATGTATTTTCATTTACCCCTGTGTTAGTTTTCAGTGAACATGTGGAAGTATTTCTTCAGCAGATAAACTGACTCACATTTGTTCCCCTCAGACAAAAAGAAGGATATTCACAGAGCCTTCTGAGAATTCTAAAGCCGAAATTGCTGGCCAAGCCTTAAATTTCTGTCTCTAAAATTTGACACCTTCTGTACATTTCTATATCACAGTAGTATTTTAAATGTACTTGGGCTACGCAGGCACTGATCAGCGAACTGCTCTTCTGAACGTTCACATGTTAAACTTTGTGGCAGTTAGTGCCATCATGACATGCTGTGAATGATACAGAATTCTCAGTGCATAATTGTGTGAAGGGCCACCCTTCAGTTTATGCTGGAAACTAACCCAGCAATTTTTAGACTGTAATCTATGTCACCCAAATATCCTAAATGCAAATGGCAGATAAATGAATCAAATTAGTAAACAGAAAAATAAATAAATGGTGTTCTAGACATAGGAAGCAGCACATACAAAGGCCTATAGGATGGAGACTGTGAACCCCAGGCCGCCTGGTTCTGATTGACTCCGTGTCCAGTCCTTGTTGGCCACCATCATTGCTAAGATGGCCCTATCCATTCTCACAGTCTCACATTTTGAGTCTGGATTCATAGAATGATGATGAAATGATTCACAATCAGACTCTTAGGTGGGAGTAAACGTGCTGACGACTGATGGTTCACATTCTGGGAAAGGCTTCCCTCGAGAGTCAGGGATATTGGAAAAGCATCAAGAGCACAGTCCCCAGGATTCAGCAGCAGAGTTACAACAGATGTGAAGTGTCATCATAGTCTCTTTCTTGAGGGAACTGTCCCCAGAGAGTTCACCACCCCTGAAAGTTTTCCTATTGCTGCCTTAAATGCTGCTGGGGGTGGACATTGGGTCTCTGTCACTTCTAGTTTACAGCTGCATGAAGGGCAGACCTGTACGTGTGCCTTCCCAGACCTCTGCAAGCTGGTGAACCAAACCTGGAGAAGAGAGAGCAGTTGACAAATGCCACCACCAGATACAGACATGACAATTGCAGTGAGCATTCCAGATACCATCTAACCTCTTGCAGCCACACGCTCCAGGACTTGCTCATCCTCTCCACCCTCACAGGCATAGCAGCTGATATTCAAGGGAAAAATCTTAGATATGCTTTTACTTCAGCATCAATTATAAGGAAATACAAATGAACACTTACTGGTTGATGAATATGTGATATGACTTGGGTTGTAGTAGGAAGAGCATAGAACTCGGGTGTCTGGTTGCACTGGGGTTAGACAAGCAGTCTAGGTGTCCTCATCTGTAAATGAGACAATTGATTATTCTCACAGATGAAGAAAGAAGAGGTTGAGAAAAAGAGTAGGGGAAGATAACAAAACGGCAGAAGAGGAGAGCACACAGATTATATAACACCAAGCTGACAGGCAGGGATATAGAATCAGACACACTAGGTTTGACATTGAACTCTATTGGATTCTATTGCTTATGTGATTTCCACCTTCAGGAAAGTTATGTATCATCCTTCAGTCTCAGTTCACACCAAATGATCTGTCATGATTCAATTAGAAATTATAAGTAAGACAGGGCTTAACGCACAAAAATGATTTTGCTTTTAATATTTTTATTTTTTTACATTTAATTAATATTCCCAACCATCTTGTACCGTTAACATTTTCTCTATGTTTCATATATGCAAACTAAAGTTTGGAGATGATAAGTAGTTTTGGTAAAGTTTATTTACCAAGTTCTTTATGGAATTTGAACTCTATTTTACCATTTTGGATGGTGGATCCATATGGGACAGAAAAATCACCTGATTTACTCCTGGGTTTTCATTCTTTGTCCTTGTCCCAACCTTAACACTCAGCAACATGCTTATCACATAACAGGTATTCAGGATATATAGGATATATATCAATATAACAGGATATATTGAATCAATCCATGTATGAAGGTGGAATATCAAATACCTCTAGTCCCCTACAATCCATAACGCACACAATTGCCAGAGTAATGTTTCTAAATGCAAACTGGACATATACTCCTTGATTAGTACTGCCCAAAGCCTTCCCATGCTTTGAGGAGATAGTCCAGATATCTTAACCTAGAGTTAAGTTTCTCAGTTTCCCATCCAAATGGACCTTCTCCTGCCCAGTGTGGACATTTCTGCACAGTAACACTGTTCCTAAATAACAGGGCATCGGCACACTCCGAATCTCCTTGCCATTTGTGTGTGTGTGTACACATAAATATTAGGTAGTATAAGAAATTGAATCACATGATTATGGAGGCTAAGAAATCTCAAGATCTGCGGTTGGCAAGCTGGAGACCCAGAAAGCCAATGGTGTAGTTCCAGTTAGAGTGTGAAGTCCCGAGGACCAGGAGAGCAGATGGCACAAGTTCCAGTCTAAACATCAGCAGGCTGGGAACCCAAGAGCTGAGGTTTGGGCAGGAAAAGTATGATGTCCCAACTCAAAGCAGTCAGGCAAAAGTTCCCCCTTAGCCTTTTTTATTCCTCAGGCCTTCAACTGATTGTGCGAGTCCCACCCGCATTAGGAGAGCAATCTGCTTTACCAATTGAAATGTTAATCTCATCCAGACCTAGTCTCACAGACATACCCAGGATAATGTCTGACCAAATGTCTGGGCTTCCCATGATCTAGCCAAATGGACACAGAATTTACCATGACAGGATATCATCGAAAACAAACTTGATTTATACTAGAACTTTCACTGACTTTAAGGATCTTCTTGTTTCTCTTGTCTCAATTTTGCCACAGAATTAAGGGTTACATAATAAGTGACATACTGTCAAGTGGAAACTTTATTCTGTGGGACAAGAGCTATGACTTTTATAAAATAAAGAGCATCCCTAGGAGACTAATCTTACAAAATAAAAGAACTAAGAACTATCTAAAATGAAATGATTCCTCAGCAAATGTGAGGGAGAGACTTATTTATCATTGAAGATATTCAAGCAGATTTTAATTCATCATTGGAAGGGATACTTTAGGCCTGCAGGGTTGTCCAACCTTTTGGTAGCCCTGGGCCACACTGGAAGAAGAAGAGTTACCTTAGGCCACACATTAAATACATTATGACATGTAATGACAAAAACATCTCATCATGTTTTAAGTAAATTTACAATTTTGTGTTGGGCCGCATTCAAAGCCATCCTGGGCCACATGCAGCCTGTGGGCCATGGGTTGGACTGCCTTAGGGTGTGTCTCAATCACAAACTTTTAAAAAAGACTTTATTTATTTATTTTTAGAGAGAGGGGAATGGAGGAAGAAAAACATCAATGTGTGGTTGCCTCTTGTGTGTGCCTCATTGGGGGCCTGGCCCACAATCCAGGCATATGCCCCAACTGGGAATTGAACCTGTGACCCTTTGGTTCACAGGCCAGCCAATTTCGTTGGGCATCATCCTGCAGAGGGAAAGGTTGCTGGTTTGATTCCTGGTCAGGGCACATGCCTGGGTTGTGGGTTCAGTCCCCGCTTGTGGCAAATACGAGAGGCAACTAATTGATGTTTCTCTCTCACATTGATGTTTTTTATCCTCTTTCTCCTTACCTTCCCCTTTCTCTAGAAATAAATAAATAAATAAGCCTTTTAAAAAAAGAACACATAGGGAGGGCTGTAGAAAATGGAATTTTTCCATGTTCCAAGGAAAGAAACAAAATCAAATACTCATGTGTAACTAGATAGTAAACTTATTCCAATTAATAATTGGTTTAAGTCAAATTCCAGTAAATCATTTCTAAATGCCCAACAATGTGCCAAAGCCTTGCGATGTAATAATGAGCTAACTGTTCATTATAACTCTCTTGCATCTTAAAAACTTAGCTGTAGGAAAATTTGCTAAGAGAGCAGACCTTATGTGTTCTTAACACATTTTTAAAAAACAAAGTAACTTTGATGAATGTGTTAATTAAGCTGATTGTGGTATCATTTCACAAAGTATATGTACGTCAAATCATCACAGTGTACGCTTTAAATACAGGCAATCTTACTTTTCAATCATACCTCTGAACAAAGTTGGGCAATAAAACTCAGCCATCGACAGGGCTTTGGAATAAAAGAGGAAGAAGAAGTGCTACTTTTTTCTGCTGCTCATATCCTCAAATTTCCTCTGGTTAAGAAAAATAATAATAAACTGGGTACTTCAGGAGAAAAACAGGAACTGTGCTTTGACTTCATATTTGCAAATTGCTTTAACATTTACAAAATGTTCCCATAAGTGTTACCTCATTTAATTGTCATAACAACACTCTCAGGTGATTTATTTCCTCTGTACTAGTGGGGAAGCTGAGTCAAACAGCATGAAGTAGCATGAAGGACTCTGAAAAGCATGATTTAAACTCTACTATTAACTCTTGCTCCAAAGCTCCCTTCTTCCTACTCAGTATAGGTCATCTGGGAGTAAGCAAGAGAACATTATCCTTATTTCTTTACCCTGAAACATATTTTTTAATTAGCTTTATTGGAGTATTGATATACCAAAAATTGCACATATTTAGTGTATACATCTTGATGATCTGGGACAGATGCATACACTCTTGATACCATCACCACAGCCAAGATACTGAAACAAATCCATCACTTCCAAAAACTGCCTTGTGTTCTTGTGTGTTTGTGTGTCTGTGTGTGCATATGTGTGTGTGTTTCTTGGTAAGAATACTTAAGGTGAGATCTATAGTCTTAACATATTTCAAAGTCTACCATGCCTATTGACAACTACAAGTATTGACTCGTGTGGCAGATCTCTAGCTAATCATCTTGCATATCAGGAAACTCTATACCCACAGAGGAATCTATCTTTAACTAGAGAGAGGCCAACTCTGACACTTGAATGGAGGAAAATCTATGTTTTCTTATCAAATGGAAGAGTCAAATTCTTATAAAACAATGTATTTTATCTTTTTTCTAGTTAAGATTAATTTGTTAATCATTTCAGTACATACATTGAAGGTCTACTGTGTGTTCACCCTGTGTTTGAAAAATATATTTATTACAGTTTACCTGCCCAGTGCTCTTCAGGGTCTTGCTGGGCATGTGCTGAGGGTTTTGAGATGAATTAAATAAAGTCCTTGTACTCCACACATGCTAGATGCTCAGAAGTAATTAGAGTTTGACTAAAGAGCTGTCATGGTAGAAGAAGAATTGGAGTCAGGATGACAACAGGACTCATGGATGTTAGGACAGTAATCTCAGGAAGAGCGATCTGAGGGACCCTTCTAGGCAGTGCCAGGGTTAACTGCGTAGTGAAAGGGCACCCCTCAAACATGGAGTGACTGGGACCCAGACATGGTGCCTCATTGGGCATTTGGGGAACTCCAAGCAGCACATTATGAGAAGATAAGGAAAAGGAAAGGAGTCAGGGGCAATAAGATGAGGGAGCCAGTCATGACTGCACTGTAGCATGAACATCAGGCAGATTTCTGTGAATTCTTGACCAGAAACTTCCAGCTGTTCCATCGGGACAAGAAGATTTCTTTCCGCGTGAGGCAACTCACTGAAGTGGCTATCAGTTCTCCAAAGGTGGTCGTTGGTGATCTAATAGCTGAGGAATGAAGAGATGTCAACATTCTTTCCACCTAGATTTGTTGAAACATTTTGTAGCTACATTTAGAGATGAAAAGAAAAAAATTTCCCATTTTATGATAATCCCCAAAGAGAAATTAGTTCCACCCTTATTTCTTTAGCTTTGTACTTACTTGGGATACTTTTCCTCAGATGATAGAAGAGGGTGGGCCCTGGCTAACTCTTCTTGGGAAACTGAGAACTTGTTTTAAGGTACCAAAATATTAATAGTTGGGCTTCAAATGGCTTTTCCTTCACAAAACTGTAGAAATGCTGTTTTGGGTTTGTTCTGTTTTTCTTTGGCCACAGGAGCAACATGGAAAATCATCCAAACAGAAGACTGGGGTGCCGTGCTTGAAGAATAAAAAGGGCTTCACGAGATAGGAAAAGACAGTGATGTTCTTTGGCTAAAAGAACCAGGGGAAAATTGTGCAAACCATTGACAGGTTCATGCTTGGGAAATGGGCTTTTCCTTAGATCAAACTACTAGGAAATATTTAATTTTTGAAAAAAAAGTTGCAAAACTCAATCTTTCTGCTAGCAACTTAAAAAAAAAAACATATTAAAGGCTAGGAGGACTCTGAAAAGCCAACCAGTTCAATCCCTCTCACTGGCCAGATGAGGAGAACAAGACCAAAGAAGTGGTTTGCTCAACAGGCTACCTTCTGCATTCTTAATGTGAGTGCTTAGAAAGCTAGAACTCAAACGGAACTCTCTTAAGGTGAGTGCAACATGGTAATCAAATCACCTATTCTATTCAAACACTGTCTCTCGCTGAGTCTAGCAACAAAATCTTGAGAATGAAGTAGTAGAGAGGAAAAGAGAAGACAGCGAGAAGGAGGAGGAGGCTGGGTCAAATTCAAACATCCCACTTGGGTCAATTTAAAGTTGCTTGAAAGAATTTTTCAAAATAACAATAATTAAGACCCATCCCCATTAAAAAGTTAGAGACCTTCCGTGATTTGTTTCATCCCATAACAGACTTCATCTACCGAACAGGGTGGTCTTAGACACGCCCTGAAACCTGGGGTGAGGAATTTTGCTTGGGATAATTGGAATGTTTATAGGAACTTGGACTAATAAGGAGGTCTTGGAATGTAGTCTAAACACGCAGAACAAAGATCTCACACTGGCATAGAGATCAGGGATGTGGAGTGAGAAACTGGTGTTCTGGTCCCTGTCCTGACACTTGCTCTAAAATATTAGGCAAGTACCCCACGCCTACACCTCCTCTCTAGAGGCCAGGAATTCTATCTGTAACATGATGAGGTTGGCCCTGGAGAACCTTAAAAACATCCCGCTGCTTTATACCCTCATGCATTTATCCAAAAAATTCTTTTGGCTTGGAATAGCACTCTTATTCACCCTTTCTTTAAGTCATCCTTATGATTCTTCAAGGAATTGTCTTCTCTTTATCATGCAGCCTCATGCCCACTCCCTGTTCCCACCTGAACCAAGAGCTTCTCTTTAGGTGCCCCCACCACCTTGTGCTTACCATTACCTTGACCACAGCACTTTAGAAAATATTCTAGACATTCAAAAAGCCATTAAGGTTATAGTCACATAATTAACTACCACCCAATTAAAAAATTCTTTAAATCCATTTTTGGCACAGGATTTTTAAAAGTTATTATCTTGAAGTTACCTCTGCAGCCAGCTCTGTACTCAGCATATTCAAGGAAGTTTAGAACTGAACTGGAACTTTCTTGGAGTTCATGTGATATGGTACTTATGGGATATTTCCTCTAAACTATACGTTGCCTTTTGGTGGCTAAGGCAACAAAAAATTAAGAATGAAGTAATAGAGCAAAAAACAGCAGGAGAGAGAGGAGAAATATTAGGGATAATGCTTAATTCATTCTGAGATTATTAGCACCAAACTCCATGGTGTCTGATACATAACAGACACCAAATGTCTTTCTGAAAGTATCTAAACTGCAGTCTTAGTCAAGTCATCTAAAATAATGAGGTTGTAATAAAGGTCCGGTTTCTCAAAAGCCCCAGATAAAGAGTAGCCCTTCAAGTATTCCTTTTCAATAACATAAATGGACTCCTTTGCAACAACACCATGGCAAAACCATGACATCACTGATGAGGTTTGTGACATTTATCTGAGTAATGTTTCAATTGTGCTGTTCCCAACTGGTAGCCAAAACAAGCTGTCTTATTCCCTGTGGCCATGGCCAAGGCTTGGAAACCCTGAGTGTACACACACATAAATCTCAAGGGGAAGAATCTTGTTTAAACCTTTAAAGAACTTACACGTATTTAGAACTTCCAACTTGTTTGGTTTTATGGTAAACAGGATAGGACTGTTCAGGGAGAGGTGAGCATTTAGGGAAGCAGATGTGCATGTTTGGGTTTCGGTGGAGGGGGTAGCATTCTTTGAAGTGAGCGGAGAGGTATGAAAGACGACTCAGACGTTCACAAGACTGATTTTCTCATGAGCGAAAAGCATTCATCACGTCTGCAGATGGCCCTGTGATATCATTGAGAGGAACTGCCATCCATGACAGTTGTGTAAAGCCCCATACAGAGGAAAGAGCCTGGATTAGAGGCCTAGGGGCTGGAACTGTCAAATGTTCCGTCGACCTTCTGTATGATCTTGAAATTGGTTTTCTACTCTGGAGCTGAATTTCCTTATCTATAATTCTTCTATAATTCTATGATTATATGTTCATAATGTTTATATAAATTATAATAAATTATAAATACTTGAATTATTTTTATATATGTTGAAAGAGAGACAGACAGAGACAACTCACGTCCAAGTTGACAAAAGAAACTGGCATATTAGACAGAGATATTCAACACATGTTTTCCTTCCTTCTTCCCTCATATTTAATCATTGTGTATATGATACCCACTTACAAGCCAAACTAGTTCACCTACCTGGTGAATTTCAGACAGAACCTTTCACCTATTATTAGCCTTCAAACAAATAAATAAATCCCTTTATATCATGGTGCCTGAATATTTCTGTGGCCTTCTCACTTTAGACAATGTCTTTGTTTGTTTACTACAAGCTATCTGTGATTCTGTAAACACATCATGCACCATCAGGGTCCATGCTTCTGTTGTTGCTGTACCCTGCCTGGGTAGAGATGCTTTTGCCTAACTTCCTTGCCTAAAGGATTGCCCAATAATACAGGATAACCGGTATAATATGAATTTCAGACACACAAAAAATATTTTAGTATAAGTTTGTCCTAAATATTGCATAAGACCCAGTGCTTTTCATTTTGCTAATTCTGGCAGTGGTATCAGCCTAGTTAGTGCTCACTCATCTATTAAAATATAGGTCCAAAGTCTTATCATCCACGCTGCCCCACCCCCAGTCATGGTCTTTCCCCCCTTTCCACACAGTTTAGTAATCCTTTTTTCTGTGCATCTTGTTACTTTTGTCCACATTTCCATTATGGTGCTTACATGTTCTGTTACAACATAACAACTGTACCTATGTGGATCCTTAACTTCATTTTTACTCTCCCACTTGTCACAAGAAAATACATCCCTTTACCCTTTCTAAGGCCCCATCTTTCCACCTCTATTCTTCATCCCATCCTGTACTACCCTTTTGCAATACCTCCATCAACTGGCCCCACATCTGTATTTTTAGCCCAGACTCTCCATTTGAGTTCCAGACCTGTATATAAGATGGCCTACTTGACACTTCTGCTTAGCTGTATCACAGCATTTCAGGTGTAGGGTACCAACTGGGGAATCTCCTTTCCCACTCCCCTCCCTGCCTGTGTCCTGCAGGTTTTATTGTGTTCCCCATCCCCATATTTATGCCTTCATTGACACTGTGACTCAGGCTAGTACCCTGAGAGTTAGTGCACCCCATTTTCCACCTATCCCTACTTATCCTCCAGGTTCAAGCCCTCCTACTATTTCCTCAGGAAACCTTTATTTTGGTCACACTGGATTGAAACCCATTCTCTTGTTCTATGCTCACCAAGTGCCCTATACTTCTTCACACCATTTAGCACACTTCAAATAATAGGTTTACTCAGGTGGATATGCCTTCACCTTTTCAGTCCTTGAGGTGAGGGGTATACCTATATGAGGCATTGTTTCCCCATTACCTAGGACGATGCTTGACTCATAGAATGCTCAGTGAATATTCACTGGATTTCTGAATGAAAGAGTGACAGTTTACTTACATTTCTCCTTATGTATGGTAAGTTCTTCTTACATCTTATATTTTTGCTTTGGATGTCATAACAGTTAAAAATCCAGGCTTTGGAATTTAGCAGACATGGATTTAAGTTTAGTGCTACACAACTAATGTGACCATGATCAAATTACTTCACTTTGTTAAACCTCATTTTCTACATTTGTGTATGGAAGGCAATAATACATACCTCATATGGTTGTTATGAGGATAAAATAAGAAACATGTTCAATTCTTGAGAGTATTGGTATATAGTTCATTCAATATGAGCTATTATTGTGATTTCATTTTTTATTTTGTTAGAAATCCCTCAACTCTCATCAAATTTTACTCCATTCTAGGTAAGAATATAATTATACAACTGTAATGTCAAATTATTTTAAAATAAAGAGAACGTGTAAGTGAAAACAAAATCAAACAACGAAAGATGTTCATCAGAATTTCTTCAGCAGGAGGTAAAGAGAGAAGACCTCTTCTGAAATTGAAGAACTCACATTCTTTAGAAATTAATTATGGGTTGAAAATGGAGAACTTAAGGAAATATTGATATAACTTCTCCATAGTGACAACTCGCATTTCCCCCCTAACTTAAGAAGATTTATTGAAGTAAGATATTGGCCATTTAAGGGCTTATTTATCCAGAAAGGACTGACACGCAAGTGGTCAAGTTCAATGTTAATTATTGATAGGGGTATGTTGCACTCTTTCAAATGCCGAACACTACCGAAATTCTCAAAAGCCTTATCAATCCACGTGAAGCCCCGGGACCAATTATAAACACAAGAGACTTTATTGTATTTGCTATTTCTGAGCTGGCCCAAAACAGCTTTTATTATTTAAGATGGTTTTATGCTTCCACTTTTGGACTGCACCAGTCTGAGAAAATAGAGTGAGGAAGAAATAAAAAACCCTGAGCCTTATGTATCTTTTTAAAGAACAGTTAGAACTGAGCCTAGAAATGGATCAAAGTAGATATCCAGACAATTTACTCAGCAAACATATCATGTACTGAACTCATTGGGAACTTTCATAAATATCTCAGTCCTTACAATGATCTGGAACAACAAGTATTACTAGACTGACTTTAGAGATGCAGAAAGCAAGTTTCAGCAAGGTTAAGCTCAAGACTGGTTAAATAATTACAGGACCCAGTGAGAAGTGAAAATGCATGATTCTTGTTCAAAAATTATTGGGAATTTGAAAACAGCGGCAGCAGAATATCAAACCAAGTGTGGCGCCATTCTAGATGCATGGCCTTATGTCACTGTGCAAGTCACCTGCCCATGAGCTGGCCCTGGTGAAGCAACTCACCCGGAGTCACAACGCTAGTGAATGGTAGAGTCACTGGTTAATATTCAGCCATATAAATTTAAGCCATGATTTCTGCTCTTCTGAAACTGCCATATCTTTTAATTTTTACCTGCCCCACCACCCCATTTAACATCGGTTTAGCCTGCCTTTGTTCATTTGATAAAAGGCCTTTCTTACAATAGATAGTTATACCTGATAAAATTCTTGTTGGATGTCAGTCATATTCCAGAACCACATTTCCGTAAGAAGAGAAGTGATCCTACTGATCATTTAGTTCCATTTTTGTTTTGTGATTTTGTTAATCAGCTTTATTTCTTTTTATCATAGGTGTACCGAGGTCCAAATAAATCAATCAGCAGCCCAAGGTCATGCAGTAAATTAATAGCAAATGGAAGAGTGGAGTTCCAGTATCTTAAACGAGAAACATGAGATTTGTAAAAAGTAAACAGTTGATATCCAGATCATCTCTTTTTCTGGTTCATAAATAAGAATCTTCAGTAGTCAGATATATTTTGGATGAACAGATAACCACTTATAAAAGAAAATTCTGGCAGTGTCCAATAGCCAGGAATGTGAGAAAACCAGGTCTCCTGTCATGTGCCTCTTACTCTGCAACATGGAAAGATGCTTCCTGGGTTATCCTGGAGAGGGTGGGCATCCCTCACAAATGGTAATTTCACTTGCGTGCTGGAAATTTTGATTCAGGTGGCCTGTGGAATTGTACAACTTGTTTAAGACAGTCCAGTATCTCTGAAACTCTCATTAACGGCTGTTTGGAAAGACTTCAGTTGCTACAAAATAAACAGGAACTAGAAAAAAGCAAGCTGTCCTCAGTTCCTGGGAAAAGCTAACCATGCAAACAGTTCTCCATTCACATGGGACTGTAAAGTGCCAGGTAAAGAGTGACTCATTGGATTTCTGAACATTTTGTCTATAGGGTAATCAAGTATTGAGGCTGTGTAGGAAATATTTATCTCTCCTTTGTAGGTAATACATTACTATTAGAAGAGATGCCCTTGTCCCCAGTCTACCATAAAATTCTGACTAAATTCTCATAAGAAACCTTGATACTAGTGAGATAGCAAGAACCAACATCAGGCACATAGCCGATTCATGCTGAATTCCCTGGCCCACTAATGTGAAGAATGTAGAAACTGATTACTTGGTTGTTTCTAATGGTCTGTAATTTATAGAATGAATCTCAGGGACGTCTAACTTAAGTCAAGCCTCCTGACAAACTTAATTATATTGTAAATATTTATTGAGTTAATGTTCTGTCAGTCCGCGTGCTGGAAGTCAGCTAGACGGTGCCAGACAATCTAAAGTTCATCTCTTTACCATTCCCAGAACATGACCTCTCTAACAATTCCCTATGCCACTGGGAAGTCCTCTTTTCTTCTTTGACTACAATGTTCCTCTGTACCATTTCCTGGACCCTTAAATTCTAGACTGGGTTGGAAGATCATCCAGCCCAATGTTTCATAAAGTGAGGTATGTGTACTACTAGTGGTACACAAAGTGAATTGGGGGAGTAAACCAAAAAAACTTCAGAAAAATTAATAAGTAAGTAAACATTCAAGCATGCCATGCAAAGGAGTCAAAATCTAAACCCAGTTTTAATCTATTATCACTGTAATCCAGACAGCAAAGTTGATTCAACATTATAAAATCTATTAAGATATTTTACCACATTGACATATTTAAGAATAAAGGTGAATTTCAATAGATGCAGAAAAAGTATTAAAGTTAACATTTACTTGTAAATAACAATGTCAATTCTCAAGACAGCAGTATTTTCTTATTTTCTCTATAGGCCCCCAGCTTTACTGAGGTGTAATTGATGAATAAAATTGAATATACTTAGAGTGTACAATGTCATTACTTGACAGACATGTACATTGTGAAATAATTACCACAATCAGGTTAATTCGCACATTTATCACCTCGTGTAGTTACCTATTTTTTGGAGTGTGGTGAGAACGGTTAGATCTACTCTCTTAACTAATTTCAAGTATACAATACAGCATTTTCAACTATAGTCAGCATGATGTACATTAGACCCCCAGAACTTATTAATTAACTGGAAATATTACCTTGTGACTAACGTCTTCCCAATTGCCCCAAACCCTATCCCATGGCAATCACCAGTTTACTCCCTATTTCTCTGAGTTCAACTTTTTTATTACAGTCAACATATAGGTGAGATCATACGGTATTTATCTTAATTTCTCTCACTTCTTTCATTTAGCATAATGTCCTCTAGGTTCACTTACATTGTTGCAAATGGCAGAATTTCCTCCTTTTTCATGGCTGAATAATATCCCATTATATGTATGATGTGTATGGTACATTCTATGAATTATATATCATATCATACATTAATATATGTAACTGTATATTATATAAATAT